>PVLA01011616.1:0-51584 GCA_004027455.1 Hydrochoerus hydrochaeris
AATTTATGGAGTGTACCTTCCCTGGGCATCTGCTGCCCATATTAGGAAGCACCCTCCGCCGCCCAACTCTAGACCACCCTATAGTCGCCCCCTCCAATGAATGTAGAAAGCCATTTAAACTAACCAATGCCATCTGCTTCTGTGACCACGCTTGCAAAGACCCCTCCTCCCTTTGTTCGGTAGTTTAAAAGCCATGCTCTGGCACACCTCTGGGCTCTCTGTTCCTGCGAGTTCAGTGAGCCCCACGCATGCTTGGACAATAAAACCCCTTGCCTATTGCATGAGATGGCGTCTGTTGACTTCTTCCTACATGCGGTGGGCGTCTCGACCCTCACAAATGGTGACTAGGGGACTATCAATTTTGTTTATTCTTTCAAACAATCAACTCTTGGATTTACTAAGAAAACTTTGTATAGTTTTCTTAGATTCAAATGCATTAATTTTTGCTCTGATCTTTATAATTTCCACAGTTCTATTACCTGTGGTCTTGACTTGCTCTTCTTTTTCTAGAAACTTAAGGTGCAGTATTAGATTCTAGTCTGAGCTCAGGAGACTGGAGACTGCTAGAAAACCTGATGATAAAGACCAGGCTCAAAAGCTTTCTGCAGTGAAGAATGACTGCATTGGCTGTTGGACTCCACATGATGTGTGTTATGGCTTGGCAGAAAGTTTGTCTGCATTTTTCTCTTGTACAGAGACTGTCTGAGACTGAGATTAAGGGCAATGGAATGATTAATCAGGCAAAAGAAGTTTCAAGGCAATCAAATATTGAGGCAGTGGCATGTTTACTGTTGGTGGCTTTTATCTGATTTATGTTGTGAATGAAGACCACAGAGCCCTTCAGGATGATTCAAAACATTGTGAGTTTGACCAGAAAGTTGTAGGCCATAAAGGTAGAGCTGAGACCCCAGTTACTGAGAAGAAACAGATAAATAAAAAAGATGACCTGGGGGTATCCTGGAAAGCAGATGGTCTCCTTCTTTAGTAGCCTTAAAACTGAAAAACTGAAAGACTTTGCTTGGAGGAGAAAGCTGAAGAATGCATGTTCCAGAGTAGTGATGGAGGAGGCCACAGGAGGTGCCAGAACGATGGCAGCCACAGCAGATTCCAGATTTCTAGTGGCGTAGAGAATCTTTTCTTCACAATCAGATTCACAGAGCTCAGCTATGCAGGCACATGACCCCTACAGTGAAGAAAGAGGAAAGTCTGGCTTCTGCTCCAGTTTGCAGCGGACCTTAGCAGCATCCATGTGGCACTGGTTTTAGGAGTATGGAGAATGAATGAGTTCTGAGGTTAAGGCAGCTTCCACCCCAATTTCAGAAGGCCTCGGAGGCCAAGCAGTGTGCCCCTGAGAGGGCAGCATGTGAAGCTGTCAGTGTAAAGCCAAAGATGCAATGGAGACACCAGAAGTTTAGAAAAGCCAGGAATGTGGATCATCCAAGAAAATCAGGAAAGACTGAGCAGAATGTGTTTAAGAGAGAAGCTCTGGGAAGTGAAAACTCCTGAAAGTGGCATGGGGGTGGAGTCAATCAAGCCTTTTGGAGCTCACAACCAGGTTGCTTCAGATGCAGAACATGGAATTCCAGGGCTTAATGTTTGCTCTGCTAGATTTTGGATTTGGTTTGGTTCCAATGCTTTGTATTCCTCTATTTTTTACTTTTGGACTGGGAATATTTAACTTGTGCCATTGTATGTTGGAAGCATTTAATTTTGTCTTCATTTTTTCAGGGGCTTGGAGCTAAAATTTTTCTTAGATCTCAGAGGAGACTTGGGACTTAGGCTTTTCAGCAATGCTGAAACTGTTAGGACTTTGGCAATTCTTGGATATGGACTCAATATCTTTTGCATAAAGCATGTGCATGAGTCTTTGGGTGCCAGGGGTAGAATGTAATGGTTTGTGTTAAGGTGGCTGGCTGCCCAAGCCTGATGCAATCACGTACATGGCTGTATCTAGCATTTGTGATCAGTTAATGTCTAGCACTGGGATTGGCAATATGAATGCTGCATCCACCCAGGGGCAGAGCTGACATATAGTGGGAGGGTGAGAAGAAGGAATGTCTTTCTTCTTTTGCCCTTTTTGCTTTTGTAGTTTGGGGTCAACATGAACTCCTGCCCCTCAGCCATTCCATCTTGCCTTGGAGGCCACTGAGTATGGACTGAAACCTCTAACTTGTAAGAAATAAACCTTCCCTTTTGTAACTTTGGGTGTCAGATATTTTGTTTCAACACAAGGGAGAAAATTAACTAACACACTTGCTCTACCTAGTGATTTTTTCTGTTCTGAGAATTTTGTAGTACAGACCTTATTGTAAATATTTTTATGCAAAATTGATTATATATACAAGTGCTTTGCAAAAAAAATTTGATGGCTATGCAAAACCTAGGGTTAGCCTTGATTTCATCAAAAATAATTTTGTGTTGGAATAATAACTTCTCCCCACTACAATAAATATATTTTTATGAACATTCCCTAGTCAGTTGTAAACATTTATGTGAATGTGAAGTGGCATGAAATTTATAGGAGGCTTGGTATTGAAAGCTATGAGAGTAAATATGGAGGCTTTGTTAAATATCAAAATAATTTAAATATCTGATTTATGACATTTGTAATAACAGATAAATAGTAAGTGATTCTAAAGAACAGAAGAAGTTGACAAGAAATTGGGGCATCTATTTCTCAGAAAACTTGCTGCAAATGTTGTGATTTAATAGTGATGATAACAGAATTATAAGTCAGTGAGAAAATGTGGAATATGGACCAAATTCTGGTAAGAAAAATGGCAATTCCCTCTCTCATAGCTTCTAACAGCTCCTTGATGTGCCTCTCTTAATCTCTTCATTTTTCTTTTCTGATTTGAGCTTCCTAAATATTACTTTTTTCAGAATGTGACAAAAATAATGTTCTTAAAGTACATTTCCTATTTTATTTCATAATTTATTTCCCTGTTATTCAATTCCATTCCTTTTACAAAAACCAAACACTAACCAAAGCAGTATATAAAAAACAGTGGAAGATGGTACATGTGGGTTGAAGAGACAATTAGACTTTCAGAATGTTTTGCTAAAAGTTGGACTCTGAGTAACATTATATTAATAACACTTTCATCAATGCAAGATGGTTTTTGTGGGCTGAGGATTTAGCTAAGAGGCAAAAGTGCCTACCTAGCAAGTACAAGGTCCTGAGTTTGATTCCTTGTACAAAAAAAAAAGATAATTTACACACATGCAAAATTTCAATTCAAATAACATAATAATTACTTCTCTCTTAATTTTCTACATAATTGAAGTGATTATCATTTTAGCCTTTAACTTTCCTTATGACTCAATTTAATTCTACATTTCACTTTTTGGTGTGGAATAGATGTAAAAGCAGACAGGAAATAATGCTGAAAATCTGTACAAAACAGCAAGTCATTGGGCCTGGTCCTTTCAGAAGGAGCCTAATGTGTGAAGTCCAAATTTTCCCTCAAGCTTACATCATATTGCTGTGCTCCCTGGCAATAGACATACCCCCATGTCTTATTTTAGGGCCAAATGAAAAGAGAAAATTTAATCTTACAAGGTGTGCTTTTAGTTTAAAGTAACAGAATATCAAAATCAGTTTCTGAGAGAAAAATATAATATTGTATCAGTAAGTCTTTTCTTGTGTAGACACAGGTGCTGTTGTTTAATAAGCACTCTTTTCTGCTCCCATGCTGTTCATATTTAGAATCCAGTTTTCACTTATGATAAGAAAACAAGCCTGGATTCTGGAAAGAGTCAATGTATTTAATTCCTGTATACATTCTCTGTTTTTTCAACTTAATGAGGAATGAAAGCTTCAAATAAATTTTCAGGAAAAGTTACATAGTTAAATAAGAAAAAAAAATGACTGTTCCTTATTTGTAAGGTTTTTTTTTTTTTTTTTGGTTCATGCCTGAGTAACTACTTTGAAAAAGTGGTCCATTATATAATAACAATTGTTACTATCCTATTATTTGTTTATGAAACTTTGTTTTATATTTTCATAAAAATTTTAAAAATAAGTAAAATTTAAATAACATGCAAATCCACTAACAAAGAAGTGAAAGATCTCTAATTGTTGGGGACATAAAATTTTTGTCAAATTTTTAATTTTATTTATTTATTTATTTTGCACCATGAATCAGACTGAGAAAATTGCACTTGCCAGGCAGCTGCTTATGCCACTGAGCAATATCTCCAGCCTCAATAACTCTTGAGCAAGTCAATACACAATACTTACTGGAAAATCATGCAAATAGAAAATTTACAGGCCCTGGGAAGGTCGCTAAGAAGTAATTTCACAGATTAGTGACCTATTAGGGATGGTTCTTCAAATTGTAGTTGAAGTCAAGGAGGAAATTTGGTTTCATGTTTTCTTTTGCTCAGCCTATGTTGAAAGTAGTATATAAGCTGCAGGGGGACTTTTGCCACTTCAATGCCTCCACTTCAATGGAGGTTTTCCTCTTTCTCTCAGGAAAGACTGGACACAGTAAGCCATGTGGATCACACTGAAGGGATGTGGAGAAAAGGATGTGATTAGCACCAGGATTTGCCTGAAACAGACTTGTTATGAGATTTTTTTCTTCCATAGTTTTATACTTTTCTCAGAGAATTTCAAACTGTGGTGCAGAGCTTAACACCTAACACCATGAGTGTGTGATCAGGCTACTATGTTTAATATTATGTGTGGGCCACTCCAAAATTGCTCACTTGAGCTAGAAATAGACTCCTTACCTTTAATGGGGAATTAGCCATACTCAATGGTATGTAAGTAAATAAAATAATATAAATGGTCAATAAATGGCAAAAGTTATTTTTAAAAGAATCTAATTTATAGGCTGGGGATTTAGTTCAGTGGCATAAGCACCTGCCTTGCAAGAATGCAGTCATGAGTTCAATCCCATGTACCAAAAAAGAAAAAAATCAAGAAACTAATTTGGTATTCATTCAAATACAATAATTTAGACCCATCATCAGAATTTTGTCTTTAAGTTAAATCCAAAAATTTGGAAATGAAACAAAGGCATATTTTGTCTAGATTTCAACATAATATTGTTTTTTCTAAATACATATTTTATTTATCCTTTAATGCTTTCCTTAGGTTTAACATTACAAAGTAGAATTTTATGAGGTTATATGAGTACAGGAATTTGATATGATATTTTATCAGGTTATCCTGATATAAGAATATGTTAAATTTAAACACAGCTGTATTATGCACAATAATTGGTGTAGAATGCTGTTATTTTATATATAAGTCAGGCATAGTCAAAGGACAAGTAAAAAAGCTCAGAAAACTTGCGGCTGAACTAGGGAAATGATACACTGTCTCTAATATCTCTCCCTGTTCCTCCTGGTGACCCACACAGGACACAAGGGCCCCTATATTAATGCCTCTTCTAGGATCCCTAATCACCATTATCTTTTTTTTTTTTTTTTTTTTGCTCTTAGCCCCTTGTACCCTCAGCCTTCTTTCGAGATTCCCCAATCCCCATCCCGCACACACTAACACTTAACAATAATCCATCACTCTCAGGAAACCAGTCCCCTACCCCAAGAAGTAATCTTTATAAGCAACTCCCAATTGTTTGTGCAGTGAGAGAGCTCCCACATTTTCAGCATGTGTGTGTGTGTGTGTGTGTGCATGCACAGGCCTGCATGTCTTCCATTCCCACATTAAAGGCCTTTTTTTTAATCTTCTTTCCTGTTATTTCTGCATCACTTAAATTGAGTGCCCCCCAAATCAATTAAATTGACTCAAAGGACAATAGTCATCCCTGAAGTATGTTAACATTGGCTTTAGCAGGTGTAAAACTTGAGGTTATAAAACAATCCCTTGTTCTCTATAGCCAGTTATACATAGGCCTATGAGAAACTCCTTCCCCAGAAAAAAAATGTATTGATTTCATTAGTGATACAATTATGAGACAAACAAATTCTAAAGAATCACCAATATACATAGAACTGTTTGTTGTATGCTTGATTCCTATATTTACTTTTCATTTGTGGATTATGATTAGACAGTGTCTTGATTAGTGTGAGCTTGTTAGGATGGCCACAAGGAAATTGGCTTGAAACAATGTTTTAAAATAAAAGCCCCAAGCAAGATGATGGAACCCCAAGAGATGGTAGAGTAACAGAAACTCTGATGAAGTTTAATAAGCTTGTAACCTTGCTCAATTAGATAAGGAAGGAGAGATGAGGGATAACACTTCTCTGGAAGAGGAAAACTTTTTTTTACAAATTCTATTTTACAACACCTGATATTTTTAATTGAACCACTGTAAGAGAAATTTTCTCTTGTTAACAGTGCATGGTCTATGCTGCTCTATGCTGCTCATCTCCTCCCAATATTCCGGGAATTGAGCTGTTATAGTTTAAAGCTGCCTAAATTCAGACAAGGATTAAGCTGACTAGAAAACCTGGGTTGTGAGGTAGAAACAGCCCCCTCCCATGCTTAAGGAATTTATGGAATGTACCTTCCCTGGGCATCTGCTGCCCATATTAGGAAGCACCCTCCGCAGCCCAACTCTAGACCTCCCTATGGTCGTCTCCTCCAATAAATGTAAAAAGCCATTTAAACTAACCAATGCCATCTGCTTCTGTGACCATGCTTGCAAAGACCCCTCCTCCCTTTGTTCGGTAGTTTAAAAGCCATGCTCTGGCACACCTCGGGGCTCTCTGTTCCTGCGTGTTCAGTGAGCCCCACGCATGCTTGGATAATAAAAACCCCTTGCCTATTGCATGAGAAGGCGTCTGTTGGCTTCTTCCTACACGCGGCGGGCGTCTCGACCCTCACACCACAAGTAGCTATCCCTGCATTTTCAGGTCAGAGAAACTTTGCTGCATCACAGGTTAAAACTTCTGATGCTGAGGGATTAGTGCAGTTTTCTCTATCTCCTTTGAAATTGGTGCTAAAAGAAGCCAGACAGGAGAGAGAGTTATGGAGGCTTTTTAATATATCTACTGTTACTAAATCTTGAATCTCCAATAGTCTGAAACAAATTATTACTCAATCAGTTCACAGCCTAAAGGAAACAGAAAAAACACAGCTACTTGATTTCATTGTGGAGGGAGGTTGCTAAAAGCTGTGTTGCTTGCATCTGTGGGGGCCAAACAGCCACTATTGATATAGGGAAATGAAACTCCTGACCTGCTATGTCTGGTACGAGTTCATGTTCTATAAAACCTTAGGATGAATTTTAAGAACAATGAAAGTTAAGAATAGGATATAATTATTGAGAGAATGAAAGCTTCTGTCTCATAGAGAGATAGAAGCTATCTTGAGCAGGTTGCCAAGCACTCTCTCTTTTCTAGGGACTTTTAGGGAGTAAAACCCTAGAGTGAGATGGATTCAGGGTGGGGAAAACTGGTTGGATAGAACTATAGTTAACCAATAAGATTAATAGTTCAGGTAAAATTGATTAAAATTGGGGACAAATGGGGAAGTGAGTCACATAGAAAGCAGGCATTCTTAGAAACTAGTGGCTCTTTCCATAGGGGCTTGGGATGGTGACTCCTGACTTCCTCAGAGTGATAAGAAACTCTTTAGAATATCTGTCCTTAAGGTATGGATGCATTTGTTTGATCTTTTGTCTTGAGGCCTGGCACACAGCAGGAGATATCTGTCTCTCTTAGAGTTGCAAGGTATCTGGGCTTCTGCTTTGGCTCCTGTGAGGATCCAGCTCTGTCTCACTGCCTATAGTATTTCTAATTAACTCAGCTGCCTGTAATACTATGTCCCTTCAGCAAAACCTTCAACTATCTGTCCAAAGTGTAGAGGACAATATCACTGAGCCACTTGATGTAAATTCAAAACTGATGTGGAAGACCTACCTGTTCCAGAAAAGCCTATAGCAAACCTGTCTAGGCCCCACCAAACAGTGGGGCTGCTTTCCTCAATTCCTCCCAAGACTCATTTGCCTTGGGGGTTGTAAAACATCTAAAATGACAGATTATGGCCCCAAATGATTGGAAAGAAATAGCTAAAGTATGTTTAAATTCAGCAAATTATTTGTTGTGGAAAGAACATTTTTGAATTGTGCACAGATCAGGCATCTGGCAGTACTGCTCAGAATTTAGCCATTACAAAAGATATGTTAATCAGAGGGAGTACCTTTGCTGCCACAGGCAGTCAGCTTGCTTTTGGTATGCAAACATAGGTCAATTTAGAATAGCAAAAACTAGGGCTTGGAGAGAGCTTTGTTCACCAGGTAAAACCTCCATGGATTTGACTGCTACCCCTCAGGGTCTAAAACCATTTCAGCATTTTACCTTTAAAAATGCAAGTAAGTGTTGTAAGATACTGAAAACTTCCCTGGGACAGCAGCCTGGCCCTACCTGGCCTCATAAGGTAGGACCTACACTTATAGCTGAGATTTGCAGACCTGCCTTCCAGGTACTTCTTAAGGCAAATTATAATGTAGGGACACATTTATGGCATGGCAAACTATTTCATGATTAATTAGATATTTCTGACCAACTTACTGTTTTGCTATTTGTGTTAAATTTAATTGACTTTGACAGTGCCTAAAGCCTAGCTGCAAAATTTTGAAGAGCACTGAGTCAGTGTCTGTACCTTAAGGCACCCTGGGCTAATTCCAGGCCCCTCCCCAGACTGTTCTTATATTATGGTAATCCCTTTAACTGTGCTGATGCAGTAAGGGCCCCCTCCATTTGTTCCCTGGAGCATTTTTATTGCTTCAAGACCAGATTATCTGTCAATATATGACTCAAAGTATTTAACCAATTATATATTGTTTTGTCACTTACTCTATACCTCCCACTTCATATTCTATGAATTAAACTTTTCCTACATTCATTGCTTTTGCTTTTGAGGAATTATCCTGCCACAGACCATTGATATGAAGATTCAACCCTCCACTGGTGCAAAGTTCAAATGCTGCCTTCTTATCTGCTCTGTACAGTCTTTTTTTCAGTTTGAATTGATTTGGTTTTGCTTAGGAACTTTCCTGCAACATGCTGAGTGGAAAACTACATGTGGCTTAACAAACCTTTCAATGGCCAGCCTGCAGGAGCACTCAGCCCAGGGCCAGGAAAGCAAGAAATGGCTCTGGAAAGGTGGCACTTGGCTCTAGCATGCCTATGGGACCTCTGTCTTTTCCCATCAGCTGTACATGAGCTTTATGCCTCAGAAGTTTACTGGGCACTGACACTGCCTGCACTCAGATTCTCAACAGCAGCTGAACTTCCAGGCCAGAACAAGAGCCCAAGGGCCCAATGCCTGGGGTCAACTGGAGGTGACAGTAGCCACACTTGTGACCCACTGTGGCCTGCAATCTCCCTATGCAGACCAGCCAGCCATGCCCACCACCTCCAGGCAGGGAGACAGGAGTCAGAGCCTGAGGTGGAAACCAAAAATGGCAAAGGAAAGGCCTAATAGTCTAAACACAAAAGGTAGGGGTTTATTTTCTCTGTACCTTAGCACAAAATTCCTTGCAATCCTAAGGTCTAAAAATGATTAAATGTGCTCACAATATAAACTTCAAAAAACAAAAGTAGGAGTTCACCTTATAATAGATTTCACTTGGCAGTATATACTATTTAAGATTTTAAAATTCTAATAAAGTTGGAAATGTCACAGCAGAAAGATAATGCAGTCAAATGAAAGATAAAAAATGTCCTTTAGAAAAATCTTCATATTGGACAATCAAAGCACCCAGTTCAGTCCTAATTTGGGGTCGAGGGTATTCATATGTTTTTCCAGGAAAAGCTAAATGGTCTACCTGGGTGCCAGTGTGTGCTGTCCAGCTGTATCATGAATCCAAACCCAGAAAAGGAGTTGATTCCACTTCTTAAGAAGCAGATGTTCTGTCCTATGACTGTGATACCTCGGAAACCACATTTTACCTGTTAGATAACAATGGGGTTAGACCATACCTGGAGCCAATTGAGGGAATTGATGCAGGATGTCCAGGAGATGGTAAGCAAAAACAAAAGCAAAGATCTAAATAGGTAATTAAAGTAGATAGACATAACTAAACTAAAAGTTTAATGAAAGTAGAGGACACAAAAGTTACTAGCATTCTTAAGCTAAAATACAAAGATACATGTTAATTATTGATAAGATTTTGTCCTTTCTTTTAAGAGTATTCTGGTGCAACATAGAAGCAAAAAGTCAATATGAACAGGTTTATTGAGTTGAGGACCTGGAAAGGAGCACACAACCCATGGCAGTTGGGCTGTCTCCTTTGACCAGATACAGAGAGGCACAGAGTTATATGACCTCTGATTGGAAGTGGCACATGGGGCAGATATTGATGACATGTGAAGAATCAATTGAAATTCTCTGGGAATGCAAACAGGAAGGGGAGTTACAATTAGAACTGAAGAAAAAGCAGGAAGTGGTAAGCATTTCCACTTTGGCCTTCCATCATATTAGACCACCACCATAATTGTACAGTAATTTATACTAAGGCAAAAATCTTTCACTTTCCAAATTCCTTTTACAAATGATCATTACTAATTATGACTTACAATAAATCTGACTTGTGAGTTTATAGTTATAAATACTAAATTTGTAAAAAAAATTTATTCTAATTCAATTTGGGTAAAATATATTTGAGTACACTCTGATTTTGAGATGTGTGGCTGTTATCTACTGTCTGTCCAGTCTATTCATAAGCAACTGTTGTCAGTTCCTTAACTAGTGATCATTCAAATATGGGGAATCAAAAGCACCAGTGTCCATACAGGAGTGCCCAGGTGGCATAGAGCACCTGAAAAACATCCTGAGGGCATGGGGTGTTGGGGATAAAAAGGTGTTCTAGTCCTGAAAACACAGGGTGTAAGAAGTGAGTTAGTTTAGCAAAGGGGCATGATACAAGTGTATAAATAGCCCCATAGGAACTTATAGAGTTTTCATGGACACCCACAAGTTATGTGATTTTTTTCTATGTCTGTCTCAATCTGTACAGATCATCTGTCCTTGTTTATCTATTTGTCCATTTGGTAAACAGCTGTTGTTGTTTTTTTATTTGAAGTTAAAATTTTTTATTTTTTTTTCTTTTGCATTTTTGGTTTATTTTATCAAAGTTTAATTTGGGTCATATATTTAAAAAGCATGCTTTCACCTGAGTTGCTGGTTGGTCAGAATGATGCTAAAATTGGTTATGTGAATGAAATGTATATTGTTGTTTATTTTGGACTTGAGAGTCTTTCATTGTTCAAAAATTGAAATATGTTATGATTGGGTTTTTATTCATCATCAAAAAATTATTAAGATGAATAAACAAAATCCCTTGGGGTGATTATTGGATGGGACTCCAATTGCTGAATAAGAAATCAGCTCCTGGGTAACATTTTTAACCAATTCTTGTTCATTGGTCAGAGGCCCCAATGGCCTCCATATCCTTATGGGAGACACTCCAACTAAAGTTATAAAAATATATTATTGTAGTATATTCACATTGGTCATCATCAAAAGAAATAATAACATAAGGTTTTTGATTTTAAAATGCCCATACAGGGCCAGGGATTTAGCTCAGTGGCATAAGCACCTGCCTGGCAAGTGCAAGGTCATGAGTTCAATCCCTGGTACCACAAATAAATAAATAAAATAAAATGCCCATACAAAAGTTTTCATATGGCTATGACAGATTGTTATTAACCTCATACTATATTTATGTATTCATGCTTCCAGATGTGCATATCTTCCACTATGTAAAACAGGTTTTGTTTATGGTGACAGATTTTTGTTTCAGATTCAGACTCCTGCCTATACTTAGGAGATAGACATCCCATTAAAGGTCAACAAATTAGGTAAAAGAATTTATGTATCAGGTAAGGATTATAGGCCAAAAAGACAGCATCTGATGTCAAAAATGCAAATTCAAATGTGGTACAAAAATGCTATCATGGCAGGGAGTGGTGGCTCACACCTGTAATCACAGCACTTGGGAGGCTGAGGCAGGAGGATCATCATGGGCTTGAGACCAGCTTAGCCTAAAAAGGGAGCTCAAGGCCAGCCTGAACTGCATAGAGACACCCTGTCTCAAAAAGACCAAAAAAAAAAAGTTATCATAATAGTCATGCTATAATGTTGCATACAGTTTAGATTTTAAATTTTCTGTGTAAAATATGTAACCATTTTTAATATTCTACATGTTAAACATCCATGCTTAGTAAGAAATAAGTTTCATTTAATGCTCTAAATGATTGATATTTACATAAGATAGTAATGTTTGGTTTACTGTCTCTGCTACACTGCACTGTTATCAATCTTTTCTTCTGGCTGTTCAACAACTGATGTTTAAAGACTGAAAATTAGAGTGATAGATGAGCTAAGAGCATAGCCAGTATTTTGATACTCACCTTCTGAGATCAATGAGCACCCAAGACATAACAGAATTGCTGAATCTTCCAATACTCAGTGAGTTCCAGTTATTCTGATCAAGGAGATTGTGAAACCACAGAAGAAAGTAATCATTGGTGTGTATGGTGCCTAAGGAGGGTCATCAGGAGAAAAAGTGTCCAAGTTTTCACAGAAATATGGTCAAACAATGGCTGTGACTTATTCAGATGGGTGACACTGACAGAAGAACTAAGAGGTGCTGTACATGGTTCAGAGGTATTCCTGAGGACATATAACTGACCTTGATAGATAGCATAAAACTGATTATATGTAACACAGAGATCATCCTAAATTGGTCTTGAACATTATGCATAAAAGTATAATTTCAAAAGGTATCATATAATACCACACTAATAATTTTACCTAAAAATAAACAACAACAAAAACAACAGAAACTGAAATCATTAATATCTTCTGACAATTGTAGGCTACACTGGTAATATACTACTGTTATGGATTAACGGACTGTACAAGGTTTCTATTGCAAAATACAAAGACTTAAAATCCTTGGACTGCATTTAAAATGAAAAGAGTTCAAAAATCTTCTAAAGAATTCTCCAAACATAATTCCTCCAGCTTCAACAGACCACCCATCCTGTGCAACAACAAAACAAAAGAGAGGGATATGTTTGGAGCCATTGAAGCTAGAAATTAGCCATACATGCAGGGCTGGGACATGACCATCTCAAGAACAAAGAGTGCCCATGGTGAGCAATGTGAAGAAGCTGCTTCAGCCCAGAGAACACCTACCCCTGGCACAATCCAACAGTGGGTTACTAGGACAACAGGGTGTCATATGACATTAAGTTGCTAAAATGTATAAATAAATGTCCCTGCAGTGAAGGTGCATTTCCTTTCCTCCCTTCAGGAGGATAAAGGCTCCACCTTATCCCAGCTTTGTTTCTTCCTTATTTTCTTATCCACTCAGTCCTTCACCCCAAGAACCTCAAAGCCACATGGGTTACAGCAATATAGACCATATTTTCTGAGGTTGTGCACATAATGAATTATTTAACCTTCAGAGCAACTCTAAGACATAGAATTTAAAAACATATTTGTGTTTCTCTTGTGATAATTAAGGAACTTGTTCCATTTTGGGCTAGCAGTGAATAGTAGGGCAGTGGTTCAGGCAGGCAGGTGTCAGATGGGAGCACTTTCTCTATTGGGACTAGCACTGGTGGCCATACACATTTCATTCTTGGAAAAGACACCTCTGCTTTGTCCATGTGTTAAGACATAATGGGAAGCTGAATTGAGTGATAATAGATTAATCTAAAGGAGTAAAATTATAAGGCAAGAAAACATCAATGATGTAGCATGGGAATTTCTTCCTTCTTGGGAGTAGGTTTACAGCAAAAAATAGGAGCAAAGGCATCTGAAACTTTTAAAAACTTAAACTTTTACTAGAAATGAAGCATCTGAAAAGTTGGCACCAAAGAAGAGGCTAGCATCATTAAAAATGAATCAAGTACAATACTTGCATTGTGACCAAAAAAAATGGGAATCTCAGGAACTGTATCAGATCAGATCATCACATTTTTAAGGAAATTCCATTTAACATTTTGTGATTTATGAATATCCTCAGTATTTCTGCCACCAGCCAAAGCCATCTTCACAGAAAATAATAAGCCAATTCTAAAATTTATATGGATATATTTGAACAGCAGCCTTGCTAATCAAAGCAATGTCGGAGTAGAAGTAGAGGGCTAGATCTATCAGATATCAGTGCTTACCTTAATGTTTCATTTGATAATGATTTTGCTGCAGGCTGAGAAATGAAGAAATGTAAAGAACAGAGGAAATTTCCCTGAAATTGAGCCCAACTTGCCATGGAAATTTTGAATCACTTTTGTGATTTAATAAATGAAGGTGCTAGAATTTTGAAACAGCAGGAAAATAAGGATGACTAAATAAATTCAGGATGGGTGAATTTCTATCTCTCCACCTTTTCAGTGGTATTTAGCTGTGGTTCTGTCACTCTCTATTTTCTGAATTGAGTATGAGAAACAAATAATCACAATGGTATTACAGTACCTGAGTGTGGTGTATTTCAAGTGTATTTTTTTTACCTTCATTTTTTATTTTTTGGTACCAGGGATCAAAATCATGACTTTGCACTTTCCAGGCAAGTGTTTATATCACTGAGCTAAATCCCTGGCCCCCTCAGGTACTTATTTTTTGTTAAAGCATACATGTAATATTCTAATTACCCTCTCTTAGAATAAAACATAAGTAAAACCTTCAGAATGTAGGTCAGTGCAAAGGTCCTGAGTTCAATCCCCAGGTACATACAAAGAAAGAACATATTAATTATTCTCTCAATTTCATTAAGTATGGCACTGACCATCATTTTTGCCCTGAACTTTTCTCATGAATGACTAAAATTTTTCATTTTCTTTGGGATGGGATTAAATTTTTAAAAGGTAGTTTTCTGCGTTTAAAAATTCTTCAGGCACCAATTTTGTGTGAGATCTGCACATTTTTGTTTGAGAAACTCAGACCACATTTTCCATCAGTCAATCATCAGTCCCAATACTATGTTCCTTTACTTTAAACATATCCACCAGGAGGAGCTAAAGATGGCTGATCAGTGAGCAAAAAAATACAAAGCTTCCTGGGAGAAACAATTATATGCCAGAATAAAGTATCCTGGAGAGATCCAGACAGAGGGAGATGGATCCTCTTGACACAGGAAGAAATTAAAACATAAAAAAGCTCATCAAACATGCAGTCTTGGGGCTACAATTGGAACATGGCATTTTTACTGTGACCCTCCAAGTTTCCACTGGCCTGAATTTGCAAATTGGTGCTGGCTGGCAGAACCACCAAAACTCATTCTTGCGGCCACTCACAGAAGCCACAGCCATGCTGAAGTTGGGGGTTGGTGAGCCCAATGGTGAGTGGAGCCTGCAATGGGACCTTCATTAATCTACAGTCAGTGCTGGGAATGAGACCCCCCCTCCACAGGAAGAGCATGTCCAATTGAGTGACATGTTGGAATTGGGCAGGAGGAGGCTGAACTGGAAACTCCTCAGAGCAGATTTCTGGAATTTGCTTGGAATGGGTCGCACCCCTGGCTGGGATCCAATGAGCCATCCCAAATCGATTCTCTGTGCCTAGCACACACTAACCTGGTGAAGGCCCTTGAACTTTGGATGGCCCGGTGGGAAGGTGCCAGCATACACAGCACCAGCCTACACCTCAGTGACAAGAGCAGGAAAGAGAGGGTGGAGGTCCCTCACCAGTGTGCTTCAGAGGAACTGTGGCCGACAGGGAAGGGGGTTGGGACCTCCACCTTACGCCTGTGTGGAGCAGCCCAGGACCATGACATGAGAGAGAGGCAAGAGGAGGACCCAAGCCCAGAATGCTGAGAGCACTGATCCAGGAGAGGGAAAAACAAGGGAGACTGAGGACAGCAAAGATGCAACATCAGACATGGCTTCAATAGACATTAAGAGATATCATTGAGACCTTGTAGATGAGCTCAAAACTGAAATATTAAATCAGATAAAACAAGATATGAATAGAGTAATAAAAGAAATGCTAAGCATCTCTCAGGAAGACATAGATGGAGGAAGGGAGGAACACAAAAAAAGGAGAAAAACATTCAATAAAGAATATAAAGAAAATATTGAATACAAAAATCAAATTCAAAGAGATTACCAGGAAATTAAAAGCTCCATTGAAAGCTGGCAAATCTCCTTAAAAGAAACTAAGGATAGACTATCAAAATTTGAAGACAAGTTTGCAATGTGTGATCATGAAAGGAAAGATCTCTTAAAAATAACAAGGAAACAGGCAGTAACAATATAAAGGCTAGAAGATGACAAGAGAATCTATAATTTAAGAATAAGAAATGTGAAAGAAGAAGCAGTAATACGAACAGGTAAATTACAAAGGCTCTTCATGGAAATAATTACAGAAAACTTCCCAAGCATGGGAAAAGAAAGTGACATTTGGTTATGTGAGGCATGTAGAACTCCAGCCACCTACAACCAAAAAAGAGCTATACCCAGACATATAATAATCAAAATACCAGAAATTCAATATATAAACAGAATATTAAAAGCCAATATAAAAACAGAATATTAAAAGTCAGAGAACAGAAATTGATTACCTATAAAGGTAAGCCCATCAAATTCATGGCAGACTTCTCAACACAGACTATCAGATCAAGAAGAGCTTGGAGTAAAGTATTCCAAGCCCTGAAAGAAAATAACCTCCAGCTCAGATTGATATACCCTGCAAAGCAGTCACTAGAAATTAACGGAGAAACAAGATACTTCCATGACAAAGAGGAACTGGGGTAATTTGTGACCACCAATCCAACCCTACAAAGAATACTGAAGGATATTCCAGAGAGAGAAAAAAAATACCAGGATTTTAGGAACAGTGGCATAAAGGCCTCAGTGAGTGGAACAGGTAGTAGAAGAATGAGAAAAGTAGACAAACAAAGGCAGAAAAATAGCATAGCAGAAGTGAGGCAGAGAAGGATGGCTAGGATCTCTTACATAGATGGCCTTAATACACTATATTGTTAATAGTGTACCAGGATTTAAAACCTACATTACTCACACCAATCTGCTTAGATGTATTATATTCTGTTCCAGTCATTCTACCTGTACTAGATTTGAGGACAGAGACAGTTATGCCAAAAATAACAGGATATAGTATGGCAATCATCCTTAATTTCCTATTAACTTAATCTAAAGCTATGTACCATGACTGATCGTAATTGACTGAAGATGACAAGATTCACTAGAATATCCACTCTAGCTTGCTTATTACTTGTTTTTGAAAGTTTTATACTGTCTACAATGTTTTATTTTTACTAATATTGTTATGTACAGCTATATTCAATTATACTGCTATATTCAATTATGCCTGATGATATAGACAATTCTATTGAAGATAATAAGAAACAACACAGTAATCATTGTAGATCACCTTATACTGTGGTGTCATATGACTTTTTGGTTTCATGTTTTTGTAACTTGAACAACTATTTCTAACAGGACAATATATAATTTGTCAACTAGTGATTTCATACTGTTTATCTTTTTTTTTTCTTTTGGAAATTCTGCATTATCTCTACCCTTTACATTTTTTTCTCTTTGAATAAAAAAAAGTTTAAAAAAAACATATCCACCAATCATCATTCAGATGGAATGAAGAGAGAAAAATGTCTTTATTGTTTAGATACTATGGTTTTAATGTTAAAGTCATAGATGATCAAAATAAGTTCCCAAGAGAAAAAAGTAACACTTATATTAATAGATACCTCTGTGTATATTTTTACATGACATGTTTTCTTTGAATGAACATTCCTTACAATTTTAGTTCTCTAAGTTACACATTTACAGTAGATGGTTGGCTGGATTCCTTGCCCTAGAACTCAGCATTTTAAAAATAAATGCACTAGCACTTTGCCTGACTTCTGCAAAAAACACTATTATTCCACCCTGGTATAATATTGATTGACCTCTGAATGTCATGGGAGAATTAATCTCCAAGTAGAAATGCTAGATAAGTTAAATAAGGGAAAAGGAAACAAAAATAATATGTTTGGGACACAAAAGTTTTTCAAGAAATTAAGCAAGTGGAAAAGCACTCAAAATTCCATTCGTTTTGAAAAATATTTTTGGAAAATGCTTATGCCTTTTAGGGGAACTGAGATAAAATTCTGTAGGTCTCTGACTTAAATTTCCTTCAGTTCCAGTTTGGAGACCAAGTGGTAGGTTTGCATCTTCATTTTTCTTTTTTTCTGACACTGTATTGAAGGCAGCACTTGAAAAGCACTGGTTCATTTTTCACCTGTGCTGTCAGCAGCCTCTTCTTCTCACTCTTAAATGTATGGCTGGATACAAACTTTGCATTTTTCCCTAGATCTAGGTGAACTTTCCTCCCTAGAGAATAGGAGAGAGATGGTCATCATTAGAACATTAAAGGAATTGATATTTGGTGAGATTTGCAATTCACACTTTTCAACTTTCAAAGGGAATATTAAATTATGATAAGTGACTAAAAGCAAGGGTGAAGTTCAGTGCAATGTAAATGTCTTTTAAAAATTCTGTCACCTTTGGTTAATTACATAACTTTTCCAGTGATCATATTTCTTATCTTTAATGAGGATTATGACATAAACCCCATTTAGGTATGTGCAAATAGATAAAATACAACCTGAGTCATTGACATTTAGCAGTTGATAAATGTCCAGTAACCAGCAGCTGTTGTGACAGTCTGAATCTTTTTTGGTAGAAATGGTTAGGAGCAGCTATGCCTGAATTCTGATGAAATAACCACTTCCAGATTTTCACTTTCAAGGTAAATATAAACAGGGCAAAAATACAAGTGCAAATTTGTGTGGGGGTTTAATTTTCAACTTACTGAATACTGAAAATAATTATGGAATTTTGCTCCTACTGTATAGATTGTTGTTAATGTTACTCCATTTCTCATTAGTCTAATTGATTTATAAGTATATCTATTTATTGGGGACAATGTACTATTTCAATCTACATATACAATGTGTAATGATCAGATAGCATATCTATCACCTCAGACACTTTTCATTTCTTCATGATGGTGAAATTCAAAACCATCTTTAATCCCTTTGAAGTATATAATGATTAATTTCAACAGGTCACCCTATTAATCTCCTCTTTACCCTTCTAAACTATCTTTCTCAAAATCAAGTAATCACCATCCTACTTACCACTGTGTGAGATCTGCTTTTTCATCTTTTGCATCTAAGGGAAAACATATGGTGTTTTCCTTGCTGGCATTAATTACTGCAACAACTTTATATTTTTGTCTTATCTTCCTCTAATATTTCATTCTTTTTTTCTAAGTATATTCATGTTTATCATTTATTTTCTAGTACTATTCCCATTACATTGATGCATTGATTAAAAATGTGGTATTTTCTGAGGCTGTATAAAGAATATTAATATATTAATATTCTTTGTAATGGTAAGTCTCATAATACTGGTAAAATAGTTATTGATACAAAAAATAGCATTTACTATTTTCCCAATGATGCTATGATACTAGGCATGAAGAAAATTCTGAAGGAAAGATGAGTGGCTCAGGTCACAACATAGAGTTTTCTCATTTTAACTGAATCTACATGTTTTTCTGTATATGCATTTGATAAAAATCACATAGATTCTTGCCTCAAACTCCTTTGGAAAAATTTAGAAGCTGTGAAATACTTTAGTGTTTATTTTAGTGGCTAAGTCTGCAGTCTTAAAATAAGCTAATCATTATGAACAGAGAGACAAGAGTGCAGGTTCCCATCAGGAATGATTCCAGAGAAAACTAAAAGAGGTATCCTTTTTTCCAAATCCTGGAAAAAGGGAGAGAGAGAGACAGAGACACAGAGTGACAGAGAGACAGAGATTTAGGTAAAACAGTAGAGCAATACTAAGCAACCTGAAATTTGAAGTGGTATAATCCCAGATTGTTAGAGAAAGGGTTGTGCCCAGCTAGACAAAGACATAATCCTTTATTATTAAAAAATCCTTGATCAAAAATGTAATGTATTATAAAAACTTCAAAATTGTGTAAATAGGGAGGCAAAGATGCATTGAAGGAAAGAGGGGGTTGGAAGAAAAAAGGAATCAAAATAAATCATGTACAGGTACAGATTCCTATGATGAATATGATCATTATGTATGTCTAAAATGTGCCAATAATTTTAATAAAAAATTTACAAGGAATAAAATTACAAACAGGATATTCAATTATTTTTAATTTATGATAGCAACAATGTTTTGTAAAATGTAAGCAAATCTGAATGATAAAAAGATACTGTATATATACATACAAAGGCATCAAAATTTTATTGTTTAATATAAAATTACAGCCAAATTTTCTGGTGCTCAACTGTAATCCCATCATTTTGGGAGATTGATGAAAGAGAATCACAAATTCAATCCAAGTTTGAGAACTTGTGACTTAGTGAGACACTGTAAAAATAATGACAGATATTATCTCAATGCTAAGTTCCTTGGTCAAATTCCAAATACTGTCATATACATGTGTATGTGTTTCTATATACATATTCTACATATATTAAAATATGTATATCTATACACATCACAAAGTAGTATACCTATGTGATACTCAATGAATACAGTCATCATGGGGAGTTGGTAAACATACAGCACATCTCAGTCCTTTCTATCCCCTCCCAGAATTGCTAGATTCCCTGAATTGAAAATTGGTATCAACATATCATCCAGAAATGTAGGAAAGGGCTGGTTCCACGGTATGATTATTAGTGGAATGTTTGTAATAGTTACATTTTAATGCTAAAATACATGTTATGTTAATGTGTTAGTTCACCTTTCCAAATGAGTTATTCCCCAACCTCATCTCCTCTTTAGAAACTGTTTGAATGATTGATGGCCAGGTGTGTTTGAATTAATGTTAATATAGGTATTAACCAGATACCTATTACAAACAAAAGTTACTATCATTTTTATATGTTTCATTTCAAATTGTTAAATTACTTTTAAAATAACTGTATAAACAGGGTGAGATAATTTTTCTTCTGATTTCTCACTTAATGTAATAAAAATGCATCACATTCTAAATCCTCATATTATGAACTGTTTTAGTCATGACGTGATGTCAATTTACAAAAGTCTGATTTACACAAATATCTATTATTAAATCACTCAGATAGTTCACTCCTACACATGACACTGTTATAGCTTCTATTTTAAAGCTACTCCATGTTATTTCAATTTTAGGATACATTTTTAGAATTGGTCCTGCTGTATATGATAGAAATGTTTATAAATCTGGAATTATTATCTAATGTTTTCCAAAATGAGCACTGTGGAACCACTTTCATTCCAATGTTATAATAGATATAATTTAAAAGATATGATTTCAAAAAGGGATATCCTGATGATGAAACTCAATTGCCTGCTTCTTTTCATTTATGGTGATGTTACATATACATAGCAGCATGAATATTTCCTATGTTCCTTTTGATTTCTCCTCTGGAAAGCTTTTTCATGAGTCTCTACTTTAATGTCATGGTCAGGCAGCCTGTGATATACCATGTCACATGATCATTTGGAAACAATACTGGACTGTGAGCTTTTTGATAGCAAAATATCAACAATATTTTTCTAATTATCTTTGTATTTGGAGTGATTTTATATTAGCAAAAGAATAACACAGAGATATGACAGAAATTTCTCATCAATAAATCACTTATTTTTCTTTTATATGTATTATTAGGAGTATATTTATCAAGTCTGTAATATGAACATTAATGCATTTTTCTTAGGTAAAACAATATTTTATACATGTTACTAATTTCCCCATATTACCATATTTGTGTCTTGTGGTAATAGCACCGTACGTTTAAAATAATTAATATTTTTAAAATTCCCAAATTTTATGATCATAAACCATGGACACACTGACTTTTCACTGTCAACATTTAACATGTGTTTCAGAATTTATTTTTTATGAAAAAAAGAAGAGATTGGTTTTACATCAGAAAATTTCAATTGTACAATGATACTGCTCTTCTAATACCCCAGTAAAAGGAAATGGAGAGGTAAGATTAATTTCCACATTAAATTAATAGAAAGTTATTTTCAATTTTTCACTTGGGTTGAATTTTTTTGCATAATGAGGTCTAATGAAACAGATTCAGCTGGGTCTATAAGTCTTGGTGATGTATTTAGGGATTACTGAGGATATTTAAAAAATTTGTGTATTAAAAATATATCATTTTTGCATTTTAACTGACCAGAGAAAATTTACTTTTGGAAATAAAGGGGATGTGAGAGAGTACTTCTCAGCCTCTTCATGAAGGAGGAAATAGAAGAATCATTTATCCTCTCTGTTATGACCTAAGGATTTTTCTCACAACCATCATCACCCGTGCCCCTCACTGTATGCATGTTTTTATGCTTATCTTTTATGCTTATCTTTTACAAGAATGCTATCAATAGACTTTCTTCTTAGATACACCAAAGGGACTGTAACTTGAGGTTTACAAAAGTCTAGGCAACTTGTTTAAATACTATTTTATTTTATTTCACCTATTTTTTGAACAAATATATACTTTCTGAACATATATACATGTGTATGTAGTAGTATGGAAATTTTCACATACACATTTATACATTGTTTCATTGATACCTTCCAGTTGCTTGTACAGAGAGGATATAGTCATCATTTTAAAATGTCTACTTTCAGAATTACTATTCAGAGATCATGAAATTTCTGATCCCACATGTAAAACCATGTTATAGATAAGAAGGGTGGCATTTTAAGTGAGTGAATAATTCCTGCAATGGGTAAGTGTGCTTTATCAGGAGAAACTTTTTCAGATTTTAGCCTTAAAGTAATTCTAAGAAAAGTGTAGCTAAGCTGTGTAAGACCATCTCTGCTTTACAAGCCAGGCATGTACAGTTGAAGAATGAATCTTAAGGAGTCCAACTTGATCAGAGTGGGATATGTTGTACAAATAATAGCTACATAATTAATAAAGCCTCAATGCTGTGGTTAGTATCCAACACATTTCTTTTCTACTTTACTTCTGTGGTTTTTACCAACTTGTTTCCTCATCTCTTGTGCTACCCTTCATCAAGGTGCCTCATTCAAACATTAGGAAATGAATTAAAGATTTTGATTTTTATATGTAGTTGGAGATTGTGGCAGAGCCATCTCACCATCATCTTTCTATTGATACAGTAAGAAGGATTTGAGGCTGTGAATAGATGTTCCATGTCCCAGAACAGGCATCTGTTGTTTATGTGAACTTGGTGTCTTGAAGTGTGAGTGACCCAGCAGTAAAACAGGGACAATAGGACCACACACAGATGACTCCCTAGACAGTGAGCCCTGAGCAACACTTTACCTTGTACTGTTTCACTAAGGCATCAAGAAAACATTTGTAATGAGCATTTCTATTTTTATCAACTTCTGGTCTCACAAACAGTTAAAGAATGAAATGTCATCACAACATAAATGTTAAGTAGAGAGCTAGGTAAATTTCCTGTGAATTAAAGAGTAATTCCTTTAAATGCCAAGTTCAGTTCAGATTTTTGAGAGACATGTTTGAGGATGAGCCAAGATATTAGAGTATTTCTTAAATTTATTTGTTTTTTTTTCTTCCTTTGGATTGTAGAAAATGTTTTTTGGGGTAAGGGATGACAATGCACTATTTTATGCAAATGAAGGATAATAATAATAAATTATAGATATTAATTTTTCATTACTTGATTTTGGTTTCACAATGACTTTAAATAATGTTACCTGAGAACCACTAGTAAAACCATTTTTCTTGTTTGTTACATCTTGATACATCCTTTCTTTGCTTTGAAGACTTGTAATGTTTTCATTCATTGGTTGCAGTAGTTTCACTATGTTTTGTTTGACCTTATTATGTGTGATGGTATGGACAGCTAATTTGAAGAAAAACAAGACATTATGGCAGCCATTGCTGATACAATATCATCCTGCTTTGAAGTCCTAACATACTTTTTGTCTTCTATTACCATTGGTTCTATCATGTTGTGTCTTATTGGATTTATTATGTATGATAGTATAAACAATTTTTTATGGAAAATGAGATATTATAGTAACCATTGTTCATTTTCTTTTATTTGGTTCAAAATGCCTTGCAATACTTTCATTCTCTTGAATGTTTTTATTCTATTTTGTTATGTTTGATATTATTGTGTGTGAAGCTATGCTCAACTATTTCAAAGAAAGAGACATTATGGTAGCTTCTGTTGATATTCAACTGTCTTGTTGTGAAGTGCTGTGTTGTTTGCTTTGTTCTGTTCTGATCTGCTTTATTCTGTCCTGTTTTGTTTTATTCTCGGTAAAATAAAATTTTAAAAAATTTTTAAAAATTGCTAGGCTGTATTTCAGACTTTCCTTTTTTTACACATAGTTAAGAAATGAGTCTGAAACATGCTATGGTTCATAATGATCTGCATAAAAAGGACCCAAGAAAAAGGTAGAAAATCTACATTGGCTGAGTAAAAGTTCTGGGTAATTTGGATTTGAAAGACAGAAACTACTTCCAGGAGCAGCAATGACTGGAAGGAAACACTGAAGGAGTCAACTATACGGAGGGTAAACTTTAGCTGTTCTTATATCTCATGCTTCTTCTTTGATGTTAGTCTCAGCAGAAAATAAAGACAGGATATTATTTTTCTATTATGTTTCCAATTATTATACATATGAATTATATGTATAGATTTTGCTAATAAGGTTTCTGAGTATTATTATTCTCTCCCTAGAGAACAATAAAACCATTGAAAACTGATCTAGTCCCACTGTTTTTCTACTTTTCATCACATTGAATTACATTCAACATCAGTGTGATAGCACTTTGATGCTGTGGCCTTAAAACCATGCCCTTTTCTAGTGTGTAGACAAACAAACACTTTATATGCATCACATTCTGGTCATATTTTTTTCATATCCTCTGGTTTTGAAATGTATGAAGCACTAATGATATTATCCATTAAGGTTTCCTCAGATTATCTTCCAGAAAAACAACACTTTGGCATGTGTTTGTGAGTTAACACATCCACACCTATGCATAAATATGTACATACCTATAACTATGTATATGGTATATATTCACATAAAACAGGCTACATATGTACATATATACCTCACATTAAAAGTGCTTCTTAAAATATTGGGTTTTGCATTAGTCACTTTCATAAAATACCTGATACCCACAATTTAAAAGGGAAGAGGTTTACTTTGGTTCATGGTTTCAGTTTGTGATCAGTAGGCTCCCAGTTGGAAATAGTGTGGTGGAAGAGCCTGAGCAAAGGACAGCTGATCATTCACGGAAATTGAGTGAAGGGAGCAGCCAGAGACAAGAATACACTCTCCTAAGTAGTGATCCCACCTCTTCTAACCAGGCCCCATCTATGATCACATGAGGCTCTTGGGGAATGTTTTAGATCTAAACCATAACATCCTCACTTGGCTCACAAAAGATTCATGTAATATCATTATCTACAATTCATTTAGACAACTCTTAAGGGTTACCAAATTCTTAATTTTGAAAAGTCCAAAATTTCCTCTGAGACTCAACACAAACTCTCAGCTGTGTGCCTCTGCAAAAATAAGAAAGAAAGTTAATACTTTCATCATACAAGGGGACATAGTAAACATTCCCATTCCAAAAGAGAGAAATAGGGGGTTACAAAAGGAATTGGATCAAAGCAAGACAAAAACTTCACAGAGCAAACATTAAATCCTGTAGCTCTATATATGTTGAGCATCTTAGGTAAGTTTTGGCAAAATGTAAACTCCACAAGGCTAGAGTGGACCTGCCCCTATGGCCTTACTGGTTGCAGACCTCATGGTTTTTCTTTGGGAGTAGTTCCACTTACTACTGGAAGCATTCTTCAGCAGATGTTCCACATTCCTGTTCTAGGGTCTTCTGTTTCTAGGTCTTCATTACAATTTTTACTTCACTCTGAGAGCTTCATGCACTTCCCTCTTTTGGGCAAATTGAGTAGTCTGCCAGAACTTCAACTAAAATCTGATCAGAAGCTCCCATGATCCCATACCTCTTGCATTCTGCCTCCCTATAAAGTCAACATGATATGAAAGGTGGCAAGATATGTAGCAACTTTGAGCAGTAGTCTGATTCCCTTAGACCATGACTGCACCAGCTTCTGAGTGCTCTGTGAAACAAATCCCAAGAAATCAATTCCATGGTGACCCTTGTCAGGCAGGGAGTATAGGGGATCTCTTCTCAAATTAAAGCTTTACAATTCTGTGCCATTAAGCCTCTGAAGATGTCATTTTACTGATTACTAATGATTACTAATGATTTCAAACCATGTTTCCTACAGTTCTGATACAAAGTACTTGCTTCTTTTTATGCAAACCTTTACAACAACCATGTTCTCCTTTACTCCAACTTTGCTGGCATATCCTTTCTGGTAAAACAACAAACTTTTCAAATCATTCAGCTTTGCTGTTTTCACCTGATTTTAAATCTGTCTAGGAGCAGCTATCAGTACTCATGCTACAGTCTAAACATTTGGCTGGCTTTCATTTTTCCCCACTATATTAATTGCTCTATTGCCATTAATTTCCATCTACTACAATTTTCTTAAGACCTGGGCAAAATGTAGACAATTTTTTTGCTAAAATGAAAAACACAGAGCCCCTTGTCCAGTTTCCAGTGAAGTCCTCATTCTCAATTGAAACCTCATTAGCCTTGCCTTTGCAGGTCGAATTCCTATCAGCATTCTAGCCTTCTGAGTTCTGAGTAGAATCTTTCCATACAGCAATCCAGGTATCATCTAGCCCACTTCTCCAAACTTTTCCAAACTTCTGCAACCAAACTCTAAAGGTTTCTAAATGTGGTCAGATATAGTCACAGAAATGACCTTACATCCCTGGTACCAGTTTCTTAGTCACTTTTTCACAGAGGGACAAAATACCTGATACCTCTAACTTAAAGTAGGAGAGGTACATTTTTATTGTTTCAATCCAAGGTCATTAGGATTTAAAGTGAAAGGAGCATGGTGGAAAGGTCTAAGTCTATATCAGCTGCATATCCCATGGTGTCCAGACATCAGAACAGAAGTGTAATGCCCCCAATGAACTGCCTCTTCTGACCAGGTCTCAAGTCCAAACACATGAGACTTCTATGGCACATTTTATATCTGACCCATAATTGGTTCATATTTTATATATTAGTTTATATATTGCTTTTTTTTACTCAACATAATGCCAGGAAAACTTCAAAGGTAATTAAAATAGAGACATAGACAAATGATTTGATTCTGTGTATTACAAAAAGGAAGAAATAGTAATGGCTCTTAAACATAAAAAGAGTCTAAAAAAGAACAATATAAATTAAAAGTACATTAAATTCCTTTAAACCTTTCTGATTGGACAATAAAAATTAGTATTTTATTTCATGCATGCTTTAGATTGCAACATGTAATCTTATATATTTTTAAATGCCCAATTTTCTATCTGAAGTAATTTTTATTATTTTGTGCTTGTTTAGAGTTTGTTAGTTCTACATTATTGCATTTTTTTGTACTGGGGGTTGAAGTCACAACATCATGCTTGCCAGGCAGGCGCTTAAGCCACTGAGCTAAATCCCCACCTCATTATTGCATTTCTTAAGGTGAATGTTTATTGATCTTATATATTTTTTCTTTGAGAGGATATTCATTCACTCTAAATTTCCCACCAAGATTTGTCTTTCTATACAAACCTCTTTACCAAAAATATGAATATGATAAGATCCAATATGAATGTCTATAAAAATTTGCTGACATCTATTATTTCTTAGTTCCCTCTGTCTTTATCTCTGTCTCTCTCTCACATACTATAGTGAACCATAAAATTTAAGGAAGTATGTTTTCTATTTCAAGTAATTCTGAATGGCTCATGGAAAATATAACATTTAAGGAAGAGTGGATTGACTTTTTAAAATTAAAATTGGCTATAGAAAAATTTCATGATACTGTATATGGCATTACTATCTCAACTACAGCACTGAAAATATTGGCAATGAATGAAAAAGAGAAATTAGATTTTATTAAAATCACTTTGCACATCAGAACACAATAAAATGAAAGAGAAACTCATGGAATGGCAGGAATTATTTGCAAAGATGAATCTGTTAATAGCCAATTTCCAGAATTAAGAAGGTGTTCAGATCAACAAGGCAAGAATGAAGTAATAAACTGAACATCACCCATAATAACACTAGTCAGAAAATTGTTACCCTGAAAAGTGAGGAAAGTATTATTCTGTTGTGATATCTTTGAGAGAAATATGTGAGCTGATTTAATATTAGGATTTATCAGACAAGCTGAAATTTGGAGCATTTTACAAACTGATTATATGTTCTTAAAGAGTATAAGGTCCCTGAGTATCAAGGAATAAATAAAGAACTTCAAAAGTTAAGTTGACTGGTGACATTATAGGCAGTTTTTAAAATTTTTTATTTTACAGAGAATAAAACAAAGCAGGACAGAACAACACAGATCAGAACAGAACAATACAAGCAACACAGCACTTCACAACAAGACAACTGGATATCAAGAGTAGCTACCATAATATCTCTTTCTTTGAAATAGATAAGCATAGCTTCACACACAATAATATCAAACATGACAAAGTAGAATAAAAGCATTCGAGAGAATGAAACTATTACAAGGCATTCTGAAGCAAATAACAGAAAATGAACAATGGTTACTATAGTATCTCATTTTCCATAAAAATTTGTTTATATTATTGCACATATTAAAATTCAGTAAAACACAACATGATAGAACCAATGGTAATAGAAGACAAAAAGCATGTTAGGACTTCAAAGAAAGATGATATTAAATAAGCATTGGCTGCCAAAATGACTTGTTTTTATTCAAACTAACTGTTCATACCATCACACATAATAAGGCAGCAATAAAACCATTCCAACCAATGAATGAAAACATTACAAGTCTTCAAAGCAATATAATGGGAAACCATGATTATCATAGAATCTTATGTACTCTTACCTTTTCATACACTAGGGAGACTATGTGGTATTTATACATGTGACTTTGATTTATTTCAATTATGAATATGGATTCAAGTTGCATCCATTTATTTATAAATATCTCAATGTGATCATTCTTTATACCTGAGTAGTACTCCATTGTATAAAAGTACCACACTTTTTTTAATCCGTTCCTCAGCTGATGGGCACTTAGGTTGTTTCCAAAATCTGGCTAATACTAATTGTGCTGCTATAAACATGGGTGCACATATATCACTGTGATACAATGTTTTCACTTCTTCTGGGAATATGTCTAGGAGTGGGATAGCTGGGAAAAATGGGACTTCCAATCCCAGATTTTTTAGGAATCTCCAGACTGACCTCCACAGTGGTTGCACCAGTCTACACTCCCACCAAAAGTGTTGAAGTATGCTTTTTCCCCACAGCCTCTCCAGCATTTGTTGTTGGTAGTTTTGTTGCTCCTGGCCATTCTTTCTGGAGTGAGATTTTATGGAATCTCAGTGTGGTTTTAATTTGCATTTCTCTAATGAACAATGATGATGAACATTTTTTCATGTATTCCTTTGCCATTCATATCTCTTCATCTGAGAACTGTGTGTTCATCTCAGATGGCAAGTTTTGGATTGGGAACTTGAATTTCAGGGTTTTTAAAATTCTTTATATCTGATTTTTAAATTCTCTATAAGTTCTAGACAGAAGTCCTTTGTCTGAGGGACAGTTTGCTAAGATTTTTTTCCAGTTTGTGGGTTTTCTTTTCACTATGCTGGAGATTGCTTTTGACATGCAGAAACTCTTTAATAAGACGCAATCCCAGTTATTGATTCTGAGAAGTATTTCCCATGCAGATTGGTTCTTGTACATGAATTCTCTGCCTACACCTATGTCTTCAAGATTTTTACCTACTTTGTCTTGCAACAGATTTAGTGTTTCTGTTTTAATATTTAGATCTTTGATCCATTTAGATTTTAGTTTAGTACATGGTGATAGGCATGGGTCTAGTTTTAGTTTTGGGCATATGGATAGCCAGTTTTTCTAGCACCATTTATTAAAGAGACTGTTGTTCTTCCAGTGAACATGTTTGGCCCCTTTATCAAAGATAAGGTGGTTGAGTGTGTTTGTAGTTGTGGTTGTATCTTCTAGTCTATTCCATTGATCTTCAGGTCTGTTTTTATTCCAGTACCATGCTGATTTTATGACAGTAGCTTTGTAGTATAACTTCAAGTCAGGGATTGTGATGCCTCCTGCCTTGGCTTTGCTACTTAGAATTGCCTTTGCTATTCAAGGTCTCTTCTGGTTCCAGATAAATTTTAGGAGTGATTTCTCTAGATCTATGAGGTATGTTCATGGTATTTTTATTGGAATTACATTGAATCTGTACAAAAATTTTGGAAGAGTGGTCATTTTCACAATATTTATTCCTCCTGTCCATGAACAAAGGATGTCTTTCCATTTTCCAAGGTCTTTTTTGATTTATTTTTTCAAGGTATTATAATTTTCCCTGTATAGCTCTTTTACTTCTTTTATCAGATTAATTCCTAAGTATTTCATTTTTTTGGTTGCTAGTGTGAAGGGTGCAGCTTCTCTGATTTCTCTCTTGGTGATTTTGTTGTTAGTGTATAGGAATGCTATTGATTTTTGAGTATTGACTTTGTATCCAGCTACATTGCTGAATTTATTTATTATATCTAAGAGTCTTTCAATGGAGTTTTGGGGGCCTTCTATGTAGAGTATTACGTCATCTGCAAATAGTGATAGTTTAACTTCCTCTTTTCCTGTCCTTACTCCTTTTATTTCTCTCTCTTGTCTAATTGCTCTGCCTAAGTATTTCCAGTACTATGTTGAAGAGGAGCGATGATAATGGACATCCTTGTCCTGTGCCTGATTTTAAGGTAAAGGCTTTCAGTTTTTGGCCACTTAATATGACGCTCGCTGTTAGTTTGTCATAGATGGCCTTTCTCATATTGAGGTAAAGGCCATCTATTGAATTCTTCTGTAAGGTTTTTACCATGAATGGGTGTTGGATCTTATCAAAAGCTTTTCCTGCATCTATAGAAATGATCATTTGATTCTTACTTTTGGCTCTATTGATATGGTGGTTACATTTATTGATTTACATATGTTGAACCATACCTGCATGCCTGAGATAAATCCCATTTGGTCATGGTGTATAATCTTCTTGATGATTTGCTGCATCTTGTTTGCCAATATTTTATTGAGAATTTTTGCATCTATGTTCATTAGGGAGATTGGCCTGTAGTACTTTTTTGATTGGGTCTTTCTCAGGTTTTGGTACTAGAGTAATATTTGCTACCAGGAATGACTTAGGGAGAATTGCTTCCCTTCTGATTTCATTGAACAGTTTGAGGAGTGTCAGCATTAAGTCTTCTTTATATTTCTTGTAGAATTCTGCAGTGAATCCGTCTGGGTCTAGGCTCTTCTTTGTTGGTAGGCATTTCATCACATTTTCAATTTCATTAATAGAAATTGGGTTATTCAGCAATTTGGTTGTTCATATGTTTCTAGGAATCTGTCCATTTCTTCTGTGTTATCAAACCTATAAGTGTAGAGGTTTTTGAAATAGTTATTGATGATCTTCTCTACTTCAACAGAGTCAGTAGTGATTTCACCTTTTTCATTCTGTATTGCATGAATTTGAGTCCTTTCTTTCTTTTTTTTAATTAGGTTGGCTAGGGAATTATCAATTTTATTTATTTTTTCAAAAAACCAACTCTTTGATTCATTGATTCTTTGTATTGTTTTCTTAGTCTCTATTGCATTAATTTCTGCTCTGATCCTTCTAATTTCTTTTCTTCTTTTGGCTTTGAGCTTGGCTTGCTCTTCTTTTTCTAGACATTTGAGGTGTAGTATCAGGTTGTTTATTTGTGTTCATTCTGTTTTCCTAATGTGGGAACTCAGTGCAATAAATTTTCCTCTGAGGACTGCTTTCATTGCATCCCACAGATTCTGATAAGTTGTATTTGTAGTTTTGCTTGCTTGTAGATATTGTTTAATTTCTTCTTTAACTTCTTCTGTGACCCATTGGTTGCTCAAGTGTATTATTCAATTTCCATGTGTTTATGGGGTTTTTGCAGTTGTTTTATCATTAATTTCTAGTTTCATGATGCTATGATCTGATAACATGCGTGGGATAATTTCAATTCCTTTGCATTTAATTAAATATGTTCTGTGAGCAAGTATGTGGTCTATTTTAGAGAATGTCCCATGTACTGCTGAGAAGAATGTATATTCTGATATTGTTGGATGCAACACCCTGTATATGTCTATCAAGTCCATTTGTTCACAGGTATGACTCAGTTCTGTTACTTCTTTGCTGATTTTTTTGTCTAGTTGATCTGTCCCTTTGTGTCAATGGTGTGTTAAGGTCTCCTGTTATAATTGTGTTATTGCCTATTTGATTTTTCATTTCTGTTAATATTTGCTTTGTGTAGCTGGGTGCTCTGGAATTTGGTGCATATATATTTAAGATTATCTCTTCCTCTTGAAGTTTTCCCCTCACTAGTATGTATTGACCTTCTTTTTCTCTTTGGATCATTCTTGGTTTGAAGTTCACAGTGTCTGCAAACAAATAGCTACCCCCACTTTTTTTGAGTTCCTGTTGCTTTAAGTATTGTTTTCCATCCTTGGACTTTCAGTATATGAATTTCCTTTTAGGTTAGATGGGTTTCTTGTAGACAGAATATTGTTGAACATTGTTTCTTGCTCCATTCTGGCAGTCTGTTTCTTTTAACTGGCAAATTGAGGCCATTTACATTAATGGTTATAACTGCTATATATTTGTTTATTGTTGACATGTTATCTTTGCTGTTGTATCTTTACCTTTGCCTTCTGTTTAATTGTCTGTCTTGTTTAGTGGTTTTTTCTTGTGTGTATTTAGGATGTCTTTGAGTATTCTTTCCAGGGTTGGTTTGGTGATCATGAAGTTCTTCAGCTGTTCTTGGCCATGGAAGTACCTTATTTCTCCATCCATTTTGAAGGACAGTTTTGCAGGGTACAGAAGTCTGAGTTGGAAGGTGTTTTCCTTTGGGATCTGAAATATTTCACTCCATGCTCTTCTTGACTTCATTGTTTGTGTTGAGAAGTCTTCTGTGATTCTGATAGGTTTTCCTTTATAGGTGGTTTTTCTTTTCTCTCTAACAGCTTTTAATATTCTGTTCTTATGTTGGATTATTATATGTCTGGGTGTAGTTTTATTTTGGTTATGGCTGTTTGGAGTTCTATATGCTTCACAATCTGAATGTCAGTTTCCATTCTCATGTTTAGGAAATTTTCAGCTATTGCTTCTGTAAATAGCCTCTTGATATCATTTGTGTTGTCCCTTTATTTTTCATTTATCCCTATTAATCTTATGTTGTTTTTCTTTGCATCATCTTGCAGCTGTTGAATTATTATTTCCTGATTCCTTGTTATTTTTAAAAGATCTTTCCTTTCCTTTTCACTAGCTGCAATCTTATCTTTGAGATCTGAGATTCTATCTTCACTTTCATTGAGGTGATTTTGGCAACTTACAATAGAATTTTTGATTTCCTGTATATCTCTTTGAATCTGCTTCATGTATTCTGTTTGTTTTTATACTGTTTATTTGGGGATTCTAACTGTTTGCTTTGTTCCTCTAATTTTTTGGCTGTGTCTTCTTTAAATGCAATCACTATTTTTTTCACTACTTTTATCATTTCTTCTTTTACTTTGGAGATCATTTCTGATTTGAATTCCTTCATAGCTTCCTGTACTTGTTTTTTTTATTTCAGTTGATATCATTTCAGGTATTTCAGGTATATAACTAGTATTTTCTTCTATGTGTGTGGTTCCTAGGCTTTCCTTGTTGGGCTGAAGGTTTGAGATTGCATTTTCATCTTTTGTTTTGTCATTTTCCTATATTTCCATGTTTTGAGTGATATTCCAAGAGTTTCCCTGGGTGTGTTGGAAATCACCTTCTGCACCCTCAGCTCCCAGGACTCAAGGGCATTGGTTACCCTCAGGGCACTGACCTGGCTCCCCTGGTTAATGAAGGTCACTGGGCATGGTCCACTCAAGCCCATGAAACCTGTCCAGGATAGTCCAGTTTCCTAGGGGGCTGGGCAGGCACTCAAGCACTGTGAGTGATGGTCTCAAACTCTCCCTGGGCCAGCATCAGGAAACTGGTACTCACCTCACAGTGCGGGCCTGGCTCCTCTCTTGGCAGCACAGGCCTAACTCCCCTCTTGGTGTGGGCCTGGTCCCCTGGTTGAATAAAGGCTGCTGGATATGGTCCCTCAATCCTGAAAAATCTCTCAAGGCTAGTCCAGTGTTCTAGGGGGCTGGGTGGGCACTCAAGCACTGGGCGTGGATGTTCCAAACTCTCCCCAGGCTAGTGCTGAGAAGCTGGAATTCACCTCATAGCATGGGTCTAACTCCCTTCTCAGCACAGGCCTGGTCCCCTGTTTGAATAAAGGTCACTGGGCATGGTCCACTCAAGCCCATGAAACCTCTCCAGGTTAGTCCAGTGTCCTAGGGGGCTAAGCGGGCACCCAAGCACTGGGAGTAATGGTCTCAAACTCTCCCTGGGCCAGCACTGGTGAGCTGGAACTCCCCTCGCAGCATGGACCTGGCTCCTCTCTTGGTGTGGGCCTAATTCCCCTCTCCTACAGCCTAGCAATTAATAATACTTTTGATTCACATGGAGAATGACTCTGAATTGTCATATTAAATCATTTTGTTATTTAATAATGAGATGAGATCATTACTATAACTTGGCATAATGTAAGTACTAGCACTCATGTCCAATACAACTGTTGCAGAGTGGAGAGGATTGCAGACATATTTGTGTAGTGACTGTTATATTCCCCTTAATGAGGGTGGATTTTGAGGGATTGGCAAGATGTAAGAGGAGTGCTGAGAGAAAATGCCCATGATGATGGGAAAAAGATGGATTATGCTCCCGTTGAAAGTTGCAGTTGACAGCAGAGCAGTACTCAAGCATTGTACCACTCTTCAAACAGGAATAAAGCAGAGCTTGTACAAAGGTGGCACATGGCCAAATGTATTAGCAATTGGGATGGTTTTGACATCCTTTAGATCAGCTAAGGGTTTCAGGTTAAAATTCTGTAAAATGGTGGTCAGGAACAAAAACAGCTCCATGTGGGCCAGTGCCTCTCCCACACACATATGTTTTCCTGAAAAATAACAAACATACATTATTCCCTCCTTAAATAGTAGGTTCTGAACTATACATAACAAAAAAGATACACTAACTTATGGCTATGTAAAAAATAAAGTCATTGGGTAGACAGATGCATAAAAGAATGGACACACTTGCTTTCTAGTTTATAGCCCATACAACCAGACACACTTCATTCTCAAATACAGTATATATTGACTACCTGTTGAACATCACAATTTCAACACCTATTTACACATTATAATTGCTTTTTTTTTTACATTTCAAGTTTACAAAACTCTATTCTTAACAAAGAAACTCACATTTTGTCCACTGGGCTGAAGATAGAAGGGTCAACAGGAAGAATGTTTTTCTGGAACAATACTGAGTCATAGATTATTTTTGCTGCTGTGACTTCAAAGTCAACTGATCTAAGTGTCACTTTCTCACTTTCAAACTTCAAATGGCTCTCCTGGCTGTCTTATGAGGTAAGGTCCAATTACTTTAACCTGACCTTTCACATCCTGTTTCCTCTGGTGCCCAATCTCACTGCTTTCATTTCTCATGCTCTTCTTTGAGATCTGGGCATGGTTCCTCAGTCTCCAGCACCATGACATATTTAGTTTCATCTCATGCTGTTTATATTGGCTAAAAACCCACTGCTCTTATTCTTCCTTAGGGATGTATGTCCTATATCATTTCTGCTTTATAATCTTTATAATCCCCACAAGAAACAGAATCTCACCCTCAGAAATATGGGCCACTGTGGATGCTATTCTGTTATTTTTTCATTCTTGGCAAAATGAGTTTCTTAAAAGAATGGCTCGGTCCTTGACATCTTGATATGTAGAGTGCAGACCCAACATAGACATAAAAGCCATAGCAAAACATGAAGGCAACTCCATGTCTAGATTCTCGCCAGGCACAATTTAGCCATGAGACTGAATGTCCAAAATGTACTATTATGAGTGAAGGAATACCAATGTGCTCTGGAACCACAGCAGAGTGTTCATTCAAATGCCTAAACTATCATTCAATCTGTTTTGTTTTGTTTTTTGTTTTTTGCAGAATCTGACTCCTGCCTCTAAAACATGGCCTCTCCTGTGCCCCACTACTCTTGTGAAGTACCCTGCCATTTCTTCATTCCTTGCTCCAAACCTACTATGAGGCACCTTCACTGTCCTTTCTTCTGTTAGAATGTATAAAAAACCAAAGTGCGAATAACTTCCCCCTCTGCTCTCCTCAGCAATTTGTGCTAGTCCTATTGGATCAATGATCTCTTTGCTCTTCCTTAACTCAGGATAAAACACATAGGATCGTTAGAATATTTGCTTTCACCCAGCTCAGTCTGAGAGTGAGGGATACCACAGGGTAGACACTCAAAGGCAGACATAGATGCCTTTGTCATGCAACTAAGGAAAGTCTAAATCAGTTTCACTTCTAAGAGGAATTTCTAGGTAGTTTGTGATGTATCAAGAGGCAGAATTCATTTGACCTCTACTCTAGTGTTCCCAATTAGGAAGACTAATCAGACATTTGCAAAGCCCCTCTTATTTGTTCAAATAATGAGGATATATTATGATCAGAGAAAGTACAAGAATAATGGAGTTGTGCTTCTAATAATATACAAAGAATAAACATACCAGTACTAGAGGAGGCACTATGTCAGTTGCATTTGATCCTAAAACCTTAGCTTGCCCCCTAAAGTACATATGGAAATGCTATTACCTGTGGAGAAAGTCAGGAACTAGTCATTTTTCTTAAAGTTGCCATTCCCATCCAGAAAGTGCCCAGGGTTGAACATTTCTGGATTTGGGAATTCTTTGTCATCATGCAGCACAGAAGTAAGTGATGTTATGGTTGTGCCCTGGAAATGACAGATAAGATGAGTTATAAAGAAGTTGAGTGTATAGAAATGTTGAAAATCATCTAGGCCAATCTCTGATTTATGAATGATAAAGCTCATATTCAAAAAAAAGCAGTAACACTTCCAACCAAACAGGCCAAGTTCTACCAAAGACAAGTTTAAAGGCAGGAACAGTTACATTGCTAAGGTGATTTCCATTAGCAGTTCAAACACTGAGTACTTAGGAACTTTGGTACAAAATTTGCCTAATCTTCCTAATTATTATCAACCTGAGAACTGATGTTTATTTCACCTGTTGCTCAATTTTATCATTTCAGGTTTTACACATTTGGTATGGAAAACTGCTCTCACACTTGAAAGGTCAGGAGTATTTGGAATTCTTCCATTTGGGCCATTTTTAAATGGAAGTTTGATCTATTAACAGATGATTTGGGGAATTATATTAACAAGTTCACTGACCTATACTTTATCACTGGAATGAAATGTGTTTCTCTTAATTTAAAAAATGGGAGAATTCATTATTACACCTGAATCCTAAGGGTCCTGCAGGTTCTCAACTCCACTGAGCCAGGCATAAAGCCCAAGCACTGCATCCTTGCTAGCTACACAGAGGACCCAAAATCTGTCCAGCCCAGTGACCCAGTTCAATCCATCAGGAGAACACCCAGTCAGCCTCACTGGTCACAGAGGTGCCCAGCCCAGCCCAGAGCCCCAGAGCCATCCATCAGGGAAAGACAATGGGTGTTGGAGAATTTGAACTCCATCCATCAAGACACAAGGCCCCAGCTCCATAGTTTAGTGGTGCAGCCCAAATAGTCATGTAGCAGGTCCCAGAGGTTCCAAACTCTGCCCATCCAGGAGCAAGGCCCTGGCACCATAGGCCAGGGATGCATTCTGGTTAGCTGTATGCTCCAGAGGCTCTGAGCTCCTCCCAGGCAAAGGCAAGGTCCAGGCAGTGCCACACTTGGGGTCATAGTCTGCCTAGCCACCTGAGTCCTGGAGGTTTTGAACTTTACCCAGCCAGGTGCTAGGCCTTGGTGACATATTGGGAGGGTGTCCCTACTAGCCACCTGGGTGCCAGAGGTTCTCAACTCCACTTAAACAGGTTCTAGACCCCAGCAACACACTCCTGGACTCTGTCCCTGCTAGCAACAAGAGGATCCAACCTCTCTGGCCAGCCCAGCATCCCAGAGTAATCCAGGGCAGTTCATCAGGGGAACACCTGGCCAGTCTCACAAGCCACAGAGCACAAGGATCCAGTGCCATAGGTCAGCACTGTGCCCTGGCTAGCCATGGGGATAACAGAGGATGGAAACTCTCCCCAGTGGTGCACTCCAGTGCAATCTATCAGGAAGGTGCCTGACCAGCCATATGGGTCCCAGAGGAAAATGACAAAATGAAGGAGCAGGAGGCAGTCTCAGGTACCCCAGCCAACTGAGACTAAACCCAAGAGACACTGAAATGAAAGAAAATGAAGACTGCTACTTCCAAGATAACAATATGTAATTTATTAACTAGTGATTTGTTATGGTTTTTTATTTTTTGAAATTTTGTATTATTTCTACCACTTTTTCTGTTTTGCTTTATTTATCTAAATAAATGAAAGATTATCCCTCTTCATAGCTGAGAAGTCTTTCACTGTATAAAAAGAAAATTATCTTTTTTATCCAATGTTCAATTGATGTGCAAGGTACCCCTGCTTTTTTCTGGCTTATTGTCACATGGAACATTGTTTTCTCTTCTTTGAATTTTTTTATTTAAAGAGAAAAAAAAGGAAAAAAGTAGAAAATTACAGAATTTCAAGAAAAGAAGATAAACAGTAAGAAATCACTAGTTGATAAATTACATATTGTTCTTTAAGAAATAATTATTCAAGTTACAAAATTAAAGCACACAAAGTCACCACTGAAGCAGTGATAGTGAAAACAGATCTGTTCAACAATTCAACAAGAACCCAGAAATATGGTCATCAATCCCACACAGCTAAACATACATGCAGCTATAACTTTTCTAGCTCTTCCTATTTCCACTTTTTTAAAAATAACAATTATACATTTTTTAAATTTTACTTAAAGAGAAGAGAAAAAACAATACAGAAGAAAGGGTAGCAACAATGCAGAATTCTAAAAGAAAGAAAGAAAAAGGAGAATGAGAAAAAACCCCACTAAGCAATCAGTAATTTATAAACTATGGACTGTCATCCTGGATGTAGTTGTTCAAGTTACAAAGTTAAAGGGTACATAGTAAATATTCAAACAGACTACAAACAGTTCTGCTCAAAGATCCAACAAAGATTCAGCAATATGGTCAACTATTTTACACACTCAAACATACATGCAGTTATATCCCTTAGAACACTTTCTTTCCTCTCTTTTTTACAGTAGAAAATACACATTTTGATTTTCTTACTCTTATAGTTCTTATTTAATTTTTACACTAGAGAAACAATATGATATTTATAAATATGATTCTTATTTATTTCACCACTGAGGATAGTCTCAAGTTGTCTCCATGTGCCTACGAAGGCCTCAAGATCATCCCTTTTTATAGCTGAGTAATATTCCATTATATAAAAATGCCATATCTTTTTCATCCACTCTGCAGTTGATGGGCATCTTGGTTGTTTCCAGGATTTAGCTATCACAAATTATGCAGCTAAGAACATGGGTGCACATATATCACTATGATATGAACCTTTCAGTTCTTTGGGGAAAATACCCAGGAGGGGGATAGCTGGATGGATTCAGGCTTCTAATCCTAGTTTTCTGAGAATTTCCATATGGATTTCCATAATGGTTGCACCAGTCTACATTCCCACTAACAGTGGAGCAGTGTTCCTGTTTCCCTGCAGCCTTGCCAACATTTGTTATCAGTTGATTTCTTGATGGCAGCTATTCTTTCGGGAGTAAGGTGGAATCTCAATGCTGTTTTAATCTGTATTTCTTGAAAGAACAGTGATGGTGAACATTTCTTCATGTATTTATTTGCCATTTGTATATATTTCTCTGAGAACTGTGTGTGCATCTCAGATGCCCATTTTTGGAGAGGGTCTTTGAATTTGGGGGACTTGATGTTTTTCAATTCTTTATATATTCTGGACACAAGTCCTTTGTCTGAGGAATTGCTGGTTAAAATTCTTTCCCACTCTGTTGGTTTTCTTTTCATTCTGTTGGTGATTTCCTTTGAAGTGCAGAAACTTTTCAATAATGTGAGATCCCATTTGTTGGTTCTTTGAAGTGTTTCCCATGCAGTTTGCATTTTGTTCATGAATTCTCTGCCTACCCCTATGTCTCCAAGACTTCTACCTACCTTGTCTTTCAGTAGATTTGGTGTTTCTGTTTTAATATTGAGGTCTTTGATCCATTTAGACTTTAGTTTTGTGCATGGTGATATGCATGGATCTAGTTTCAGTCTTCAGCATGTAGAGAGACAGTTTTTCCAACACCATTTGTTAAAGAGACTATCCTTCTTCCAGTGGACATATTTAGCCCCTTGGTCAAATATCAGGTGGCTGAGTGTCTTTATAGTTTGCTTGCATCTTCTAATCTGTTCCATTGATCCTCAGGTCTATTTCTTTGCCAGTACCAAGCTGCTTTTATCACTGTGGCTTTAAAGTACTGTTTCAAGTCAGGCGTTGAGATGCCTCTGGCCTTGCTTTTGTTGTCTAGAATTGCCTTTGCTATTCTAGGTTTCTTCTGTTTCCAAATAAATTTTAGGAGTGTTTTCTCTAGATCTGTGAGGTATGTCAATGGTATTTTGATTGGGATTGCATTAAATCTGTATAACAGTTTTGGGAGTATGGCCATTTTCACAATGTTGGTTCTTCCTAACCAAGAGCAAGGAATGTCCCTCCATTTTCTAATATCCTCTTCAATCTCCTTTTTTCAGCTTAGTATAATTTTCAGCATATAGGTCTTTTACATTTTTAGTTAGGCTGATTCCTAAGTATTTCATTTTTTTAGCTGTTATTGTAAAGAGTGATATTTCCATAATTTCTCTCTCAGTGAGTTTTTTGTTTGTGTACAGGAATGCTATTGACTTTTGAGCATTGACTTTGTATCCAGCTACACTGCTGAACTTGTTTGTTACCTCTAGTAGTCTTTTAATGGAGTTTTTTTGGGTCTTCTATATAGAGTATCATGTCATCTGCAAATAGTGATATTTTAACTTCTTCCTTTCCTATCTTTACTCCTTTTTTTTCTCTCTCTCTTATCTGATTGTCCTGGCTAGTGTTTCCAGAACTATGTTGAAAAGGAGTGGTGATAGTGGATATCCTTGTCTTGTTCCTGATTTTAAAGTGAAAGCTTTCAGTTTTTGTCCATTTAGTATAATGTTGGCTGTTGGTTTGTCATAAATGGCCTGTATAAGGTTGAGGTAGACTCTGTGTTTTCCAAGTTTCTGAAGGGTTTTTATCATGAACATGTGTTGGACTTTGTCAAAAGCTTTTTCTGCATCTATTGAGATGACCATGTGGTTTTTGATTTTGGCTCTGTTAATGTGGTATATCACATTTATTGATTTGTGTATTTTAAACCATCACTGTATTCCTGGAATGAACCTCACTTGGTCATGATATATAATCTTCTTGATGATTTGCTGCATTCTATTTGCCAGTATTTTGTTGAGAATCTTTGCATCAGTGTTCATTAGTGAGATTGGCCTATAGTTCTCTTTTTTGGTTGCATCTTTCTCTGGTTTTGGTATCAGAGTAATACTTGCCTCCAGGAATGATTTAGGAAGGATTTCTTTCTTCTCAATTTCATTGAAGAGTTTAAGGAGTATTGGCATCAAATCTTCTCTAAATTTCTTGTAGAATTCAGCTGTGAATCCATCCAGACCTGGGATTTTCTTTGTTGGTAAGATTTTAATTACATTTTCAATTTCAATACTGATATTGGGTTGTTCAAAATTGCTATATCTTCTTCGTTGAGCTTTGGTAGTTCATATGTTTCTAGAAATCTGTCCATTTCCTCTGTATTTTTCACTCTATGTTAGTAGAGATTGTCAAAGTAGGTATTCATGATCTTTTGAATTTCCATGGGATCTGTAGTAATTTCTCCCTTTTCAGTTATTGCATGAAGTAGGGTTTTTTTTCTTTCTTTCTCTTGATAAGGTTAGCTAGGGGTTTGTCAGTTTTGTTGATTCTCTCAAAAAACCAGCTTTTTTATTCATTAATTCTTTGTATTGTTCTTTAGTTTCAATTGCATTGATTTCTGCTCTAATCTTTACAACTTCCTCTCTTCTATGAGCTTTGGGTTTAGCTTGCTTTTCTTTTTCTAGAAGCTTGAGATGGAGCATTAGGTTGTTTAGTTGTGCTCATTCTGTTTTCTTGATATGACAATTTATTGCTCTACATTTTCCTCTTAACACTGCTTTCATTGCATCCCATAGATTACAGTATGTTGTTTCCATATTTTCATTGAATTGTAGGTATAGTTCTATTTCCTCTTTAATTTCATCTGTAGCCCACTGGTTGCTCAAAAGGCTGTTATTTAATTTCCATGTATTTATGCAGGTTTTACAATTTCTTTTGCCATTAATTAGCAATTTCAGTTCACTATGGTCAAATATTATGCATGGTATGATTTCAATACCTTTGCATTTACTTAAGAATGGTTTATGGGATAATATATGGTCTATTTTGGAGAATGTCCCATGGGCAGCTGACAAGAATGTGTATTTTGATGTGGTTGGGTGGAACTCTCTGTAAACATCTACTAAGTCCAATTGCTCACAGGTATGATTCAGTTCTGTTATTTCTTTGCTGACTTTTTCTCTAGTTGATCTATCTCTTTGTGACAATGGGCTGTTACAGTCTCCTGTTATAATTGTGTTCTTATGTATTTGGTTTTTCATGTCCATTAGTATCTGTCTTATATAGTTGGGTGCTCCTGTATTTGGTGCATATATAGTTATAATTGTTAGTTCTTCCTCTTGAATTTTTCCACAAACAAGTATGTAGTGACCTTCTCTATCTCTTTTAATCATTTTAGGTTTGAAGTTCACACTGTCTGCAAATAGAATAGCTATCCCTGCTTTTTTCAGGGTTCCTGTTGCATGGAATACTGTTTTCCATCCTTTGACTTTTAATCTATGAGTTTCCTTTTGGGTCAGATCTGTTTCTTGTATACAGCATATTGTGGGGTCCTGTTTCTTGATCCATTCTGTCAATCTCTTTCTTTTTATAGGTGAATTGAGGCCATTTATATTTATGGATATCACTGATAGGTACTGGCTTGACTTTGCCATTTTATGTTCCAGTTGTTTCTCTCTGCTTTTCCTCTTATTTAATTGTTTATCCTACCTGGTGGTTTCTTTCTGTTGTTGTTTTGGGGATTGTGGTCATTTTTATCTCTGTCTAGTATGTCTTTCAGTACTCTTTCTAGGGTTGCTTTGGTGGACATGAATTTCTTCAGTTGTTCTTTGTCATGGAAGTATCTTGTTTCTCCATTAAATTTGAATGAAAGTTTTGCTGGGTACATCAGTCTGGGTTGAATGTTGTTTTCTTTCAGGGCTTGAAATACCTCACTCCAAGCTCTTCTTGACTTGAGGGTTTGTGCTGAAAAGTCTGCCATGATTCTAACGGGTTTTCCTTGATAGGTGAGTTGTGTCTTTTCTCTGGCAGCTTTTAATATTCTGTTTTTATGCTGTATGTCTGAGATCTTAATTATTATGTGTCTGGGTGTGGACTTATGTTGATTGTGACTGTTTGGTGTTTTATATGCCTCACTTATCTGCATATCAGATTCTTTCCCCATGTTTGGGAAATTTTCTGCTATTATTTCTGTAAATACTTTACGTATGTCCTTTGCCTGGACTCTGTATCTTTGCTTATGCCCATTATTCTTATATTGTTGCTCTTGGCATCATCATGAAGTTTCTGGATTGTCATTTCATGCTGCTTTGTTATTTTTAAAAGTTCTATCCTTTCCTGATCACTAACTGTGATCCTGTCCTCAAGGTCTGAAATCCTATCCTTGGTTTCCTTTAGGCAGTTTTGCACACTTTCAATGGAATTTTTTGTTTCTTGGATGTCTCTTTGAGTTCATTTCATGAATTCTGCTTGTTTTCTGTATTGTTCATTCAAAGTTTCAATCAGTTTCCCATGCTCATGTACTTTTTTCTCTAGTTCTTCTTTAGCTGCATTCAACAACTCCTTTACTAAAGTTGTTATTTCTATGTTTACATGGGAGAGTACTTCTAATTTGATTTTCTATATAGCCTGATGCAGTTTTTTTTATTTCACTTGCTATCTTTTCAGAGATTCCTGGTGTGTTACTTTTGGGGTCCTCTATTTCAATGTCTGCTATACTTGCTTCTGGTGAACTATGTGTTTGAGACTGCATTTTGCTTTTTCATTTTGTCATTTTCACTCTGCCTGATGTTTTCTATGTGTAGCAGGGGATCATACACACTCTTTTCAGACTCACCAAAGTCTTACAGTTAATTGGAGGGGGTTTTACTACTGGCCCTATTTATCCCCTGTACACCTCTATTTTATGGGCATACTCACTACACTGATACAGTTAATCCACTGTAGTCCAAAGGTTCGCCACCTGGGAGCAAATTTCCAAATTTTTTCACACTAACTGGAGCCTGCTGAGGTCTTCTGATGTTCCAGGTGGGAGGATGGGCCCAGCAGAAGCAGTCCAGGGCAGTTTTCAGTCTTGGGTCGGCCTCCTTGATGTTCCCAGTAGCAGGGCAGGCTCTCAGGAAAGGTTCCAGGCAGTTTACCCCCCATGCAGGCTTCTGCTATGTTCTTGGTGGCAGGCAGGCCCACAGAGGTTCCAGGCAGCTTACCCTTGATGCAGGCTTCCGCTAATTTCCCTGTGGCAGGGTGGGCACACGATGGAGGCTCCAGGCAGCTTACCCCTGATGCAGGCTTCCGTTAAGTTCCCAGTGGAAGAGCGCGCCCACAGTGGAGGTTCCAGGCCTTACTATGTTCTTTTTTGGTACCTGGAATCAAACTCAGGGCCTCACACTTGCCAGGCAGGTGCTGCACCACTGAGCTATATCCCCAGCCTTCTCTATCTCATATCCTCTTGATTAGCTTTTCAAATACTGCTTTTTTCTTTTCCAGTTCCCCATATCTTTATCTTTCTTAGTATACTAGTAAACTTTATGAATCTCTGTATAACTAACTTTATGCCATTGCTGTTGAATGCTGTATTATTGTTGGTATAAATAAAGTTGTTCTATTAGTAGATTCTTACAGTAGGTCAATAGTATAGCAATGTTTCATTTTTCTTAGTGTTTATATGATAATTATATATCTTTTTCATAGTTTAAATTGGTATGTTATTGATTCTGAGGGTGTGTCAATACCTGTTTGTATTTGATATTATAACTAACACTGATTTTATTACTATAGCCAAGGTGACATAGGTATTACTGTTAATTGGTCTTATTGGGATGCAAATATCTGGGTTGTCTGGGTCATTAATGATACTGTAGCACATTTCTGGAGAACTGAGTCCTGGAAAAAAATATGTTCCAACTTCCTATCCCAAGTAAATGGACATAGTTGGATTCCAAGATAGAGGCAAAGTCTAAGAGTTAGCCAAACTCTGAGGACACCACTAAAAAGTAGACATTAAAAAGGTATCCACACTAGAAACAAAGTTTTCCACTATTACTTGGGTGTAATGGTATATACCTGTAATCCCAACACTCAGGAGGCAGAGGCAGAAGGATCACCATGAGTTCAAGGCTAGCACAGACTACACATTAAGACTTTGCCTCAAAAAAAAAAGACTTTCCACTACAGTAAACCCATAAGCCTCAACATAAAAAACAAACAAAACATAGAAACATGAGAAGTTAGGCCAGTGAGGTGTCTCCAAAATCTCCAGATCCTTCACCTGATCCTCGGGGCATCAAAGGAAACCAAAATCTAAACACTTAAATTATTCAGAGATATCAATAAAGTATTTAGCAAGCTCACAGAAACTACAAGTAGAAGATATTGGGGCAAACAAACAAAATGATTAGTGATTCTGCAGAAGACATCAATAAAAATCTAGCAGAGCTAAACATAATAATGTAAAACATGATGGCCAGCATCAAAAAGGTTTAAAATCCACAAAAAGTCTTCAATTAGAAATTTAGGAAACTAAAAATTCTATACAAAGTATGGGCAGTAGAAGTGACCAATATCAAAACAGAATGTCAGAACTGGAAAACAGGGCTGTTGTTCATGACTGAATAATGAAAGATACCTTAAAAACAGCAAAAGAACATGTAAAATGGATCTAACTCTCCTGGATGACACAATGAAGACTAATTCAGGATTAATTGGAATTATTGAAAATTTGGAAGACATCAAAAATGACATTTAAAAAGTATCCACTGAAATAATGGCAGAAAACTTTCCAAATAAGGGAAAATAATTTAGCATACCAATAAGTGATGCATACAGAACCCCAAACAATGAGTTACAGAAGAAATTATTTTCTAGCACTAAATGCAGTGCTGTAGCTTTTGAGGGAGGTCCTTCAATTTGCTGTTTTCCAACAAACCTAAATATATTAACTTATTTAAATGGAAAATTAAAATGACACACAGAGAAAGGTATTTGCATTTTGATGTACTCAAATCTTTGCCACTTTAAAATGGAGTAAGTCATTATGATGTAATTTTCCCTTTGTCTAATAATGCTACCCAAAAAAAGGGCTTCCCTCCACTATGTCACTGACTAAATGATAATGCCAGAAAAACATACCAGAATTTATAGGACATGATGAAGCCAATCCTAAGAAATAATTTTATAGGTATGAATATTCATATCACAAAAACAGTGAGCTCAAATAAATAATATATATATATACCTCAACATCCCAAAAAAGACAACAATCCAAAATCAAAGCTAGCAAAAGGAAGGAAATTACAAAGATCAGAGAAAAAAATCAGTGAAATTTAGACAAAAAAAAAAATGAAGAATCAGTGAATTGGTTCTTTTACATGAATAAACAAAACAGAAATATTCTTAGCCAATCTAACCCAAAAAAGGAGAAAAAAGACCCAAATCAAAACAATTAGAACTGAAAAAGGTAAAATCACAACAGACATTGCCAAAATCAAAAAAGATTATTAGCAATAATTCACAAACTTGTATACCAAAAAGTTTGAGAATCCAGAAGAAATGGATAGATCCCTACATAGATATGAATCAACAAAACTGAAGAAAGAAGATTTTAAAATATTGGATAATCCAATAACAAGCAGTGAAATTGAAGGAGTAATTTTAAAAGCCTATGAACTAAGGAAAGCCCACATCCTGATTGATTCATGCTAAGCTCTACAGTCTTCAGGGAAGATCTGACACAAACATAACTCAAAAACTTTAATGAAATTTAAAGGGAAAGGGCACTCCCACAGTCATCATGGGAAGCTAGCATTATTTTGATTCTAAAAACATACAAAGATCCAACTGAAAAAAGAGAATTATAGACCAGTGTCTTTAATATAGATGCAAAAATCCTCAACAACATACTGGGAAACAGAATGTAAATAATTGTGGAAAATATCATACATTATGATCAAGTAGGCTTCATCCCAGAGATGCAAGGATGGTTCAATTTATACAAATCAATAAATTTAATTCATCACAGAAGCAAGGTCAAAAATTGCATAATCATCTACATAGGCAAAGAAAAAGAAAAATCCCACATCATTTCATAATAAATCACTACAGAAAATAGGTATAGAAGAACCTATTTCAATCTGATAAGAGCCACTTATTACAAACCTACTGCCAACATCATGTTAAATGAGAAAAAACTCAAGACTGTCCCTCTAAAATCAGGAACAAGACAAGGATGTCTACTATTACCACTTCTTCTATATATAGTATTCAAAATATTAGCAAGAGCAATTAGGCAAAAAAAAGAAATAAAAGTGATATGCATAGGGGAAAAGAGCCAAATTATCATTATTTGCCTCCATACAGAAGACCAAAAAAGTCCACCAAAAAACTCCTAGAATTAATAAACTCGCTATTGTTAACAGGATACAAAACCATCACAAAAAAATCATTAGCATTTCTATACACTAATAAGGAACCCTGCTAAGAAAGGAATTAGGAAAAAAATACTACTTCCAAAATTCATAAACAGAGTTAACACAATCCCAATCAATATGCCAAGAGTATCCTTCACAGAACTGACAAAATAAGCCTAAAATTCTTATAGTTTCAGAAGAGATCCAGAATAACAAAACCAATCTTGGGTAACAAGAGCAAAACATGAAGCATGATAATCCAAGATTTGAAGTTATATTACAAAGCTGCAGTGAAAAACTCAGCATGATATTAACATGAAGATCAATGGAACAGAATAGAGGCTTCAGAAGTATAAGCCAAAAACACACACTGGAAAGAAAATATCCTTTAGCAAATAGTGTGGGAAAACTGGCTGTGCACACACAGAAGATTGATTAAAGATCCATATCACTCATCATGGACTAAACCAAAATTAAAATGGATCAAAGAACTAAATGTTAAAACACACACACTTAACCTGATGGAAGCTAAAATAGATAAAATAAAAATCTTGGAGTCATAGGTGTAGGCAAGTGCATTCTGAACATAACCCCAGTAATAATATCAAGAATCAACAAGTGGGAATATATCAAACTAAAAAGCTTTGCACAACAAAAGGAGTAACCTCTGGGGGGAAAGAACCCCAATGGTAAAAATGTTTACCAGCTATTCTTCAAACAGAGGAGCAATATTTAGAATATATAAATGACTGAAAAAAATTATACTTCACAAAATGAAAGACCAGTCAAAATAAGGGCATCTGAAATGAATAAACACTTCATAGAAGAAATACAAATGTCCAATAAATGCATGAAGAATTGCTCAGCATAACTGGCCATTAGAGAAATGCAAATTAAAACAACACTGAGGTTCCATCCTACCTTAGAAAGAATGGCCATAATCAAGAAATTAAATATCAATAAATACTAAGAAGACTGTGGGGGAAAAGGAATTCCTTTACACTGTTGATGGGAATGTAAATTAATACAAGCACTATGGAAATCAGTATGAAGGGTCCTCAAAAAACTAAAAGTATAAATTTCTTATTCTCCTTCTAAGTATCTTCCTGAAAGAGTCAAAGAAATCATAATCCAATGATAGACACATATCAATGTTCATAGCAACACAGCTCATAATAATTAAATCTTGGAAGTGGCCTATATGTCCATGAACAAATGAATGGATAAAGAAAATATTGGCCAGGTGCAGTGGCACATGTCTGTAATCTCAGCACATGGAAAGCTAAAGCAGGAGGATTGCTGTGAGCTCAAGGCCAGCCTGGGCTACATAGTGAGTTCAAGACCAGCCTAGACTACATCATGATATCTTGTCTCAGAAAGAGAAAGAAAGAAAGAAAAAAGGAAGGAAGGAAGAAAGAAAGGAAGGAAGGAAGGAAGGAAGGAAGGAAGGAAGGAAGGAAGGAAGGAAGGGAGAAAAAGAGAAAGAAAGAGGGAAAGAGAGAAAAAGAGAAAAGAAAATATAATATACACAATTGAGTACTACTCTGTCTTTAAAAAGATTAAGCATGAGTCATTTGTAGGAAAATGGGTGCACCTTGAGGCCACAATGGTAAGTGAAATGCATCAGACTCAAAACTTAAATATCACATGGTTTCTCTTGCATAAGACACTGAAAGTATGAATAAGAGAAAAATAAAATACACATACTAACAAACATGGAGCTGGATATTTCTCAAATGAAAGAGGATCAAGAGATGGAGGGAGATAGAAGGAAAGGGAGGGAAAATGGATGAAAAAAGGAATTAAAATACATTATGTACATGCATAAATTTCACACAAAAATATAAACATTATGCACTGTGACCATATATAGTACTAATTATAAAAATGTAAAAATGCTTTAAAATATATATAAGTGTGGTGAATGAGAAGCTGTCTCAATTTTTTTCACACTTTTTTTAATGGTCCCAGTTTTGAGTAAGAGCATTTAATTGAACATATAAAGGAATCACCTATGTTGCTAGTTTTAAGTGAGAAAACCATATATTGTTACATAATAAGAATTTCTATTTTATAGAAATATGTACATTTTTATATAAAAGCATTTCCCTGTAATTTCTACCTTCCAGTCTGAAACATAGAATAGCATGAATTTATGATTCATGTTTTATAGATGAAGACAAAGTTTAGGTAGTCCTATATAGAATATAGAGCTACTTCACACTATTTCTACTACTATCAAGTAAGACAGAGTCATAATTTTATAATGGGGAGGTTTAAAAACATGCTATGAAACTCAGCTCAAAATTTCATGGGTATTTGTCCACTTACATTTTACATTACTTGTATATTTAACCCAAGAGGTAATGTTATTACTTTAACCAATTACACAATCATATTCAAGGCAAAGTGTAGGATGTGCTATCATAACAGAGGATCTTACCATGATATGCAGTTGCATATAATACACTCCAAAAGCCAATCATTCTGCCATTGTAGCTCTTGTTACTTTCTCATCCAGAATCCTAGCTGAAGGACCAAACAACCATACTATACAGAGATTCTTGGCAGTGTCTGCACTCACAAACAGTCTCTATCCTTAAATGTCTTAAATTAGGATATTTCTGCCAATTAATGTCATAAAGAAGTTTCTAACTGTTGATTGGTAGACAAGGCTACCAATTTAAGCTTTCAGCAAAGGCACTATTGGCATCCTTCTGGGCAGTCACCAAAAACTGCTTGAATTTTTAGTTTAGTGGGAAACCCCTGACTAATCAACTTGAACTCCAGCCTCTATATGCAGGCAACTGTCTTTCTGCTTGTAAAATAAAGGAATCAGGTATTCTTCTGAGGTGTTTATGCTGTGATGAACTGAACTGGATTGTGGTCTCCAAATTTTCATTTCTCCATTGGCACAAGAGACAGCCCATTCCTACACAAAATTTTCAAAAAAAGTCAAAGAAAAACTGTCACAATCAATTTTGCCAGAACTCTGAAAAATAGTCATTAGTTTACAATAACAAAAATGTAGCTGAATCAGAGAGTGGGCCAACACCACACAAGGAATGTAAACATCATGTGCTCCAAATATGTACTAATAAAAAAATAAATAACAAGGAGGATGGGTAACATAAAATGGTAGAAAATCTTATGGCATTGTTTTTGTCCTCATTCCACATTCTTCTTTGGCTCAGCCCAAGCTTTTACAAGGACAGCTCTGTTCCTGGTGGAGGACCCAATTCTGGATTCCAGAGAATGGAGGTTGTACTTTCCTGTTCTACCCTTGCTGAGGACCACTGGGAGGATTGAAACAGGGCACTTGTCTTTGTGTAATCACTCACCAGGAAGGAAAGAGTGGGCAACATGGCAAATCTTGTAATGCCACCAAACAACCCAGGGCTACTCAAAGCAAAAGAGTACTGTTAAGGTTCATGGTGCAACCTTGAAACCTAGGAAGGAAAGCTGAGGGGAGAGAATTTTGGAAAATTATGACACTCAAAAGTAGCCACATTCTTGCCTACTGATGAATTTTAAAAGCTAGGAATTCACCAAGGCAAGACAAGAGCTAAGAAAGGACCGGAATGACCATACACTTTCACCTCTGCTCACTTCTACACTCAGTTTAATAGCAAGTGAA
>PVLA01011617.1:0-51585 GCA_004027455.1 Hydrochoerus hydrochaeris
AATATCTTGTCTCTCCATTAATTCTGAGAGACAGTTTTGCAGGGTACATGATTCTGGGTTGGAGGTTATTTTCTTTCAGGGCTTGGAAGATTTCTCTCCACGCTCTTCGTGATTTGATGGTTTGCATTGAGAAGTCTGCTGTGATTTTGATGAGTTTTCCTTTATAGGTAATCTGTTTCTTTTCTCTGACCACTTTTAATATTCTGTTCTTGTAATGGATTTCTGGGATCCTGATTATTATATGTCTGGGTGTAGATCTGTATGGGTTGTAGCTGGCTGGAGTTCTATATGCCTCATTTATCTGAACTTCACTTCCATTACCTATGTTTGGGAAGTTTTCCTTAATTATTTCTGTGAATAGACTTTTTATTTCATTTGTATTTGTTGCTGCATCTTCATTCACATATTTTATTCTTAGATTATAAATCCTCTTGTCATCTTCTAGCCTTTGTATCATTGCTTCCTGGTTCCTTGTTATTTTTAAGAGATCCTACTTCTCACAGTCATATGTTGCAAATCTGTATACAAATTTTGAAAGTTTGTCTTTAGTTTCTTTTAAAAGGTTTTGCCAGCTTTCAATGGAGTTTTTAATTTCCTGATATTCTCTTTGGATCAGTTTCATGTATTCTAGGTTTTGTTTATACTCTTCATCAAAGGCTTCTCTCCTTTCTCTGGGTTCTTCTATTCTTTCATTTGTGTCTACTTGAGGATTACCCAGGACTTCTTTTATTAATCTTCTTATATCTTGCTTCACCTGAGTTAGAATTTCAGATTTAAATTCATCAATGAGGTCACTGAAGTATTTCTTTATTTCCGATAAGGCTGTCTCTAACATTACAGGTTTGCTGCCCTCAACCTCCTCTGAATTTACCTCTGCTGGACTCACTTTCCATGGTTCCAAGGTTGGAGACCTTTTGTTGTTTCTGTCTTGTCATGTTTCCTGCCCCCTTCAGATGGGTGGGTGGTGGAGGTCTCTGGGCCTTTCCTATTGAGTACAGTTTTTTCTGCAGTGCACTTGCTAGGGATGTGCCACCCCCGTGGGCTGTGGATATGTGAGGTGTAAGCTGAGAGCCAGCCCCTCCCCCATGTCAGTCAACCAGAGGAAACTTCAGCAAGTTTGTGTGTTCCCTGGAGATGCAACTGGCTCAGAACAGCCTCGTCCCGGCTATTGGGTTTCAACCAGGGGCCTGGCTCAGCCCAAGCAGATCCCACCAATCTGCTTTGGACCAGGGGCTGTTGACAGACACAGCCTCGGGCTTTGATTCAAGCCAGCCCTGCCCAACTTCAAAATGTCATCTAGCCGGTCCTCCTGCTCTGGGAAATCCAGTTACTGTCACTCACCAAAGTTCATGCAGCTCTACTGGCTGTTTCCATTCCCTGCCTCAGAGCCTCCTCCAACAGAGGGTCTGGAGCTCACCAACCCCTGCTCTTGGCAGGGCTGCAATCTCAGCTGGATAGTGAGTTGACTCTAAGATGTGCCGGCACAGTGTCCAGGGCTTGCCCAGCTCCAGCCCTCTGTCCATGCTTTCTTTTTCTTTCTTTCTTTCTTTCTTTCTTTCTTTCTTTCTTTCTTTCTTTCTTTCTTTCTTTCTTTCTTTCTTTTTCTTTTTCTTTTTCTTTTTCTTTTTTTTCTTCTTTTCCATCAGTTTCTTCCTGGGTCATGAGAATTCCTCTCTTTTGTCTCGCTTTCTCCATGTTGTCAGATTCCAGTGTCTGAGTTGGTTTTTTTTTCAGAGCCTCTCTTATTATGCCACCACTCAGTCAGCCATCTTGCAATTCCACAAAAGAAATCTATATGAATATATTTTAGAAATATCAGGAAATAAATTACAACAGAAACCTATATGAACATTTTTGGAATTATCAGGAAATAAATTACAAAAGAAATATATATGAACATTTTTTAGAATTATCAGGAAATAAATTACAAAAGAAATCTATATGCTTAGATACTATGGCCAATATCAGATTGTGTGCAAAGATAAATTTAGAATTAACTTAATTATGTGATTTATTTTTGTATATATAATATACTGTTACAGAGAATAATGTGTTAAAAAGTATATTATCATAGTTAAGAGTACATTTGCTCTCCAGTAATAATTTATGTATGGAATCACTTTGTCTGTTTTGCTCTTGATGTGAAAATACAAGCATCTTTAGTTTTTATAATTCATATTAAAAACTAAATTGTTATAAATATACACAAAAAAGTCATTTTCATTAATTATAGTAAACAACTTATTACATTCAGAATGTCATGAAAATATTGTTATTAAAAATATTTACATTTCTCCAAATATAATCTCTAGTGATAGGAGTTAACTGTCCTCATTCATGTATCTTTGAATTTGATTTTCAGAAGTTTTTTAAAATAAATTTTATTTACTCTCTAGCTACTTTAGTGTACATAAGAACATTTTTCCTCTAAACCATGAACATATTATTTCTGATTACTAAACCATATAATACATTAATAATTAGATTACTAAAAGTATAACTTTTATCTCACACTATGATATTGTGTAGTAGTGAGAGGAGACCTTGAATTTCTAGGAAAAACTGCCATATAAAGGCAATGAAATCAAGTATGCACAACAATATTTATTTTGATATATGCTATAGACTTTCCAAATAATATATGACTTGCTTCAATTTTCCAGAAAGTAGTGAACATTTTCCACAGCAAAGAAAATCTACTGAACACACAATAATGAAATATAATACTTGTATTATAAACTAATGATTTCTTTTTTATCACATTTATTCTGCTTATAGATATCAATGGGTTACCACCAGATAACATACCTTCTCAACAATTACTTAACGGTAAATACAAAGTATATGACTAAACAAAATATTTTTCGTCACAGATTTTTCAGTGTTGACTTGGAAAAAAGCAATGTGGATGAATTTGGTTATTAAACATAGAAGTTATTTTTCACAAAATTAATGGGATCTCCTGTATATATTATCATGTCATCTGAAAATAATGATAATTTAAATTATTTCTTTAATGTCTTTGTTCCTTTTATTTCCTTCTCTTGTGTAATTACTCTAATTAATGTTTTCAAATCTATACTAATTTAGGAGTCATGGTAATCAACATCCTTGTCCTGGTCCTAATTTTAGAGTGAAAGCTTTCAGTTTTTTACCATTTAGTATAATGTTGGTTTTTGGTTTGTCATACATGGCTTTTCTCAGATTGACATAAAGACCATCAATTTCAATTTTATGTACAGATTTATCATGAAGACATGTTGGATGTTGTCAAATGTCTTTTTTGTCTGTGTCTATTGAGATGATCAAGAGATTTTTCTTTGTGTCTGTTGATAGGTTATATTATATTTATTGATTTGCATATGTTGAACCATCACTGTATTCCTGGAATGAACCCTATTAGGTCATTATGTGTAGTATTCTTGATGACTTGCTGCATTCTGTTTTTTATTACTGAGAATTTTTGTGACTTATGTTCATTAAGGAGATTGGTCTATAGTTCCCTTTTTCTGGTTGAATCCTTCTCTAATTCCAGAAATGACTTTGGGAATATAGCTTTGCTTTGAATTTCATTAAAGCATTTGAAGTGAAATAGCATTAGATTTTCTCTAAATATCTTGTAAAATTCAGCATTAAATCCTTAAGGATTTGGGCTTTTTTGTTGGTAATTTTGTAAATCAACCTTCAATTTCATTAGGCAATAATGAGTTATTTAGAATTTTTATATTTTGGTGATGTAACCTTGGTAGTTTATATATATATGATACGAATGTATCAAATTATTCTGTATTTTCCATCTTATTATGACAGGCTCCCAAAGTAAGTGTTGATGATTTTCTGAATTTCTGCAAGAATCATTGTGATTTTAAACTTTATTCCTAATGCTTGGATTTGAATCTCTTTTATTTTTGACAAGATTGGCTAAGGGTTTATCAACTTTATATAACCTTTCAAAGAATCAACATATTGATTCATTGATTCTTTGTATTGTTTTCTTAATCTCTGTTTTAATTTTCTCCTCTGATCCTTGTAATATTCTCCCAAGTATGAGCTTTCAGCTTGACTTGTCCTTCTTTATCCAGAAGTTTGAAGCTCAAAACTAGGTCATTTATTTGGGCTTATTCTGTTTTCTTCATGTGAGAATTCACCACTATAAATTTTCTTACTAGGACAGCTTTCATTGTATCACACATATTCTGGTATGTTGTATCAGCATTATCATTTAACTGTGGGTGCTGCTTAATTTCTCCTTTAATTTCTTCTGTGACCCATTTGTTTTTCAGGAGGAAATTATTTAATTTCCAAATGTTTATAGTGCTTTTGTGATTATATTTGCCATTGATTCCCAATATCATTGTATTATAAACTGATAATGTGCATGAGATAATTTAAGTTTATTTGCATTTGTTTCAGCATGTTATATGAGCCAGAATGTGATCTATTTTGGAGAACTGGCCATGTGTAGCTGGGAAAAATGTGTATTCTGATGGAGTGTAATGGAGCACTATATAGACATCTACTAAGAACATTGGCCTAGTCCTGATATTTTTGTAGATTTTTTGTCTTGATGACCTGTCTATTTTTTACAATGGGGTTTTAAGATCTTGCATTACAATTGTAGTTGGCACTTATCTGATCTTTTTTATCTGAAATATGTTGTATGTATTTGGTATACGGTGCATACGTATTTACATATATTTATGATTCTTATCTCTGGCCCCTGAGCTTTCCCTAAAAAAAAATGTAGTAATCTTCTTTGCCTCTTTCACTCAGTCTTAGCTTAAATTCTCCTTTTATGCAATTAGAATGGCTACCCTACTTTGCATAAAATCAACACTCAAAAATCAGTAGCATTCCTGTAACAACAAACTGATGGAAAGAGAAATTAAGGAAACTACACATTTCATAGTGGCAATGAACAGAATGAAATCCATAGGAATCAATCTTAAAAAAGGAACTAAAAGATCTCTATAGAGAAAACTGTGGTATTCTAAAAGAGGAGACTGAATAGGATATCAGAAAATGGAAAGATAGGTGAGTGTGGTGGTGTATGACTTTCATCTCAGCACTTGGGAAGTTGAGGCAGGGGAGTTGCTGCAGGTTGAATTCTATCCTGGTCTACATTGTGATTTCAAAGCCAGAATGAACTACATAGCATGACCTTGACCTCTGCCACCAAAAATATAAGGTAGGAAAATATTCTTTGTTCTTGGATAAGAAGAAAAAAGCTTACTGATTATGGTCATATTCCCAAAATTGTTATACAGATTTAATGAAAATCTCAATTAAAATATTGATCACATACATCACAGAATTAGAGAAAATAATTCTGAAATTTGTTTGGAACTATAAAAGACCTAGAATAGCAAAAGCAATTTTGAGCAACAAAGCCAAGTCTCAAGGCATCACAATCCTTGACTTTAAACCATACTACAGACCTACAGTGATAGAAAGAAAGAAAGAAAGAAAGAAAGAAAGAAAGAAAGAAAGAACCAAGGAGCAACAGAACCAACTGGAAGATACAGAAATAATTCCAAATGCACTCAACCACCTAATCGACAACAAAGAGGCCAAACACCTTCACTGGAAGAAAGATATCTTCTTTGATATATGGTGCTGGAAAAATTGGCTTTCAACATGCCAAAAATTAGATCCCTGTTTCTAACCATGCAGAAAACTAAAATCAAAATGGATCAATGACTTTAATACCAAAACAGAAACCCTAAATCTTCTGCAAGATAGAATGTATAGAACTCTTAAAGATATAGGGTAGGCTATCACTTTATGAACAAAACCCAAACTATAAGGGAAACATTACAGAGAATAAACAAACTGGATCATATCTTATTACAAAAGCTTTTTCATAGCAAACAGCATCATTAACAGAATGAAAAAATAATCTACTGAGTTGGGAAAGTGTTTTGCCAGTTGTTCTTGAGACAAGGATTAATATGTAGACTATGTAAAGAGCCAAAAACATCAACCTCCAAAATTTAAATACCCAATCAAAAACTGGGCATCTGTAGTGAATAGACAAATCTCAGAAGAAGAAGTAGAAGTGACAAATTAATTTATGAAAATATATTCAACATCACTGGTCATTTGAGAAATACAAATTAAAACATTGCTGAGATTCCATCTCACTCCCAAAATAAGTTATTATCATGAATCAACAAATAATAAATATGAAAGGACAGTGCAAATAAACAAATGCTTTCCCACTGCTGGTGGGGATGCAATGTTCCTCAAACATTGTGGAAAACAGTGCGGAGATCACTCAAAACACTGAAACTAGAATTTGTATTCACTTTATTGATATTTTCCTCAAAGAATAAAATACATCATACCACACTGATAAATAAAAACTCATATTTATAGTGGCACAGTTTGCAATAACTAAATCTCAGAAATAGCCCAAATACCCAACAACTGATGGATGGATAAAGAACATTTTTTTAAAAATATACAACAGAGTACTATTCTACTACAAAGATAGACTTGAGACATTTCTAAGTTAAATGGATAAAACATGACCCTATGATTTTCAGTGAAATAAATTGAACATACATGTGTAAACATCACATTATTTCTCTATATGAGAAGCTGAAAGTATAAATAAGAACCAGAATATTTACTAGATATGCTCATTTGGGAAAGGGAACTAGGGAAAGAAAAGGGGAAAAGCATATCAGGGAAAAGAAAAAAAGAGAAAAAAGGAGAAAAAAGAAAGCTTCTGTAAATGAAGAAGGAAAGAAGGGTTGAAAGAAGTTCAAGGGAATTAAGAAAAAAGGAATTGAGATAATTCATACACAAAGTCCCTATGATGAAAGTAATCATTATGTATATTTAAAATATACCAATAAACATAAATTTTAAAAATATAGTCACATATTTAGAAATTGAATCCAAAAAGTGTGTCTTGTTAAAAATATCAGGAAAAATATCAGCCTCTAAAGGCATAAGAAGAAATTTTAAATTAAGCAAAAATAATAATACATAATCCTAGATATTTTCATTCTTTTCCTTTAGAAATGATGAATGCTTTTTTAGGGAAACATGTGAATTTTTTTACAGAAAAGATTATTCATAAAAAACTCTATACAAAAAATCCCTGAAATTTCAGTGACAACAATTTCTTTTTAGCAAAAAGTATTCAATGAGGAGAAAACATGGGAAAATTCTTTAATTCTAATTTTTATTTATTAAAATATATTTTTCTATTATTTTCTACCATTGTGACTACTTAACATACTTAAATAAAAGGAAGCTTTAAACAGAAGGAAGACTGATAGAACTCTCTCTAGTTGCAATACTAATTTTAAGAAATCTTAAATATTCTGCTATCAGTTCTTTTTAAATATAAAATTAGCCTAGTTTTCCCAGTACACAATCAATAGTGTTCCATTTTTATTTTATGAATTATGAGAACATTTAAAGCCAGATGTACAAACCTATGCCTGTAATCCCATAATCTAGCAGGTTAAGGTAGGAAGGTCAAGGTTCCAAGTCTAGGTAGAGTAATGGAGCAACTTAGTAAGACCCTGTTTTAAAGCAAAATAAATAAGTAAATAAATAAACAAATAAACCAACAAAAAGATCTGGGGAAGTAACTCAGTGCAAATATCCTGTATCCAATCTCCAGTATCAACCATTTATTAACTAAGTATTAAACTTTATATTCATTTGATTTCAGTCTAAATTACACCTCTAATTTAATTCAAGCTCTGGTAGATGTACAACACTCATAAGGGAATTCAATCTGTCTCTGCATTTTTGCATGTATAAAATTCTCCACTGTATACCTAAAATCAGAGTGTCTCTATTTGAGTTCATTTATTTTAAACTTAAAATTGTTAATGTTTATACTTCTGCCTTCAGAAGTATGAACCATTCTTTGTCCACTACAGAATTACAGTCAGTACTTTATGCATCATTATGCAATGATTCCTTTTCTTTCTTTACTACTATGTCTAATAAGCCATATATGAATTGTATATTTAAAAGTCTTCCTGATTTTTTTCCTTTGGAACTTGTAACTATTTGATCATACAACTGTATTTACTGAAATGCTTCTAGATATACTTTTTACCTATGCATGAACACAATCCATGGAAATCATGATTCTCTTTCCTTTATGTTAGTCAATCATGTCCATTTTAACAAACTGCTATGCTTCTCTTTTTTGATCCCTTTTACCTAGTTCACCATATAAAAATCACAAAACACTATCAAAGCTTACCTACTTTCCATGCCTTAAAAGTTTAAGAATATTCTCCCTTTTAAAAAATCTATCTTCTTAAATTATGGAATAATCGCCCTTTACAATAACATGTAAAATAATGAAGTACTTAGGAATTAACCTAACTAAAAATGTAAAAGACCTATATGCTGAAAATTATACTATACTGAAAAAGGAGATTGAAGAGGACATTAGAAAATTCAAAGACATTCCTTGCTCTTGGTTAGGAAGAACCAAGTTTGTGAAAATGGACATACCCCCAAAACTGTTATACAGATTTAACACAATCCCAATCAAATACCCTTGACATACCTCACAGATCTAGGTAAAACACTGCTAAAATTCATTTGGAAACAGAAGAAACCTAGAATAGCAAAGGCAATTCTAGGCAACAAAAGCAAGGCAGGAAGCATCTCACTTCCTGACTGGAAACAGTACTATAAAGCCACAGCGATAAAATCAGCTTGGTAATGGCAAAGAAATAGACCTGAGGATCAACGGAACAGATTAGAAGATATAAGTACAACTGCAAAGACACTCAGCCACCTGATATTTGACAAATGGGCTAAATATGTCCACTGGAAGAAGGATAGTCTCTTTAATAAATGGTGTTGGAAAAATTCGCTCTCTACGTGCCGAAGACTGAAACTAGATCCAAGCCTATCACCATGCACAAAACTAAAGTCTAAATGGATCAAAGACCTCAATATTAAAACAGAAACACTAAATCTACTGGAAGACAAGGTAGGTAGAAGTCTTGGAGACATAGGGGTAGGCAGAGAATTCATGAACAAAATGCAAACTGTACAGGAAACACTTCAAAGCATCAACAAATGGGATCTCATATTATTAGTTTCTGCACTTCAAAGGAAATAACCAACATAGTGAAAAGAAAACCCACAGAGTGGGAAAGAATTTTAGCCAGCAACCGCTCAGACAAAGGACTTGTGTCCAGAACATATAAAGAATTAAAAAACATCAAGCCCCCCAAATTCAAAGACCCTCTCCAAAAATGGGCATCTGAGATAAACACACAGTTCTCAGAGAAAGATATACAAATGGCAAATAAATACATGAAGAAATGCTCACCATCACTAGTCATTCGAGAAATGCAAATTAAAACAACATTGAGATTCCACCTCACTCCGGAAAGAATAGCTGCCATCAAGTAATCAAATGATAACAAATGTTGGCAAGGCTGCAGGGAAAAAGGAACACTGCTCAACTGTTGGTGGGAATATAGACTGGTGCAACTGTTATGGAAATCCATATAGAGAAATCTCAGAAGACTAGGATTGGAAGCCCCATTCAATCCAGCTATTCCCCTCCTGGATATTTTCCCAGAATAACTGAAAAGTTCATATCACAGTGATATATGTGCACCCATGTACATAGTGGCACAATTTGTGATAGATAAATCCTGGGAACAACCAAGATGCCCATCAACTGCAGAGTGGATGAAAAAGATGTGACATTTTTATACAATGGAATATTACTCAGCTATAAAAAAGGATGATCTTGCAGCTTTCATAGGTAAATGGAGACAACTTGAGACTATCCTCATTAGTGAAATAAACAAGAATCATATTTATAAATATCATACTGTGTCTCTAGTGTAAAAAGTAAATAAGAACTACAAGAGTAATAAAACCAACATATGTAATTGCTATTATAAAAAGAGAGGAAAATAAAGTGCTCTAAGGGATATAACTGCATGTATGTTTGAGTGTGTAAAATTGATGACCATATTTCTGAATCTTTGTTGGATCTTTGAGCAGAACTGTTTGTCGTCTGACTGTTTGAATGTATACTATGTACCCTTTAACTTTGTAACTTGAACAACTACATCCAAGATGACAATAAGTAATTTATAAACTAGTGATTTTTTAGTGGTTTTTTTTCATTTTCCTTTTTTTCTTTCTTTCTTTTAGAATTCTGTATTGTTGCTACCCTTTTTTCTGTTTTGTTTTTTTCTTCTCTTTTAATAAAATTTTAAAAATGTAAAAAAAAGTCTACCTTCTTAAAACACACATTCAAATGTGTACAGGAATTTTCTTATGCCTGAAAACTTGAAAATAGGTTAGGAAAATACAGAGATTTTCTCTAACAATTACTTTATGAGGAATCTTGACCAATTTACTTAACCACCTGTGCCTCTATTTTCTTATCCATAAAACAAGCATAATAAAATTTGTCATTCGGGATTATTCACAAGATTGTGTATGTTATATGTGCAAACTCACAGAATAGAGTTGGAAGAACTTTAAGCACTAGGGAAATATAAGCTCTTATTTCAAAACTATATACAAAGACAAGAACCACTGTAGTGTTTCTTGTAGTGGTTATGTTCAATTACATGTGAATGAACATATCTTCAAATAATAATTTCAGTAAACAATTTTAAATTCATACAAAATTATGAATTATAAAAATAAATGATACTCCTTCTCTTTGCCCTAAATTGGATGATACTTTAAAACTCTAGAATGTAGAATTCTTATACAAAAGCACTTGTACTGCTTAATGTGAAAATGAATACAAGCTATTTTATATATACTAAATAAAATAGTTTTAAGTTCTTATCAATTTTATATTCTTGTTTGTAAACATGCACAGTTCTGAATTTTAATTTTTATAGTTAATTGTAACCTTAGTGATACTAAACAAAAATTATATTTTATAACTAGGGATATTATGTTTCAAAACATACAGGCTTCTGCTTATAATAATGTAGAACTGCATTCTGTATTTTACAAGGCATAATCACATTTTGCTATGGATTCAGAATAGGCCTTGCATATGACTAATCTTAATATATTAACCATACAACTGTAATCACACACACACACAGTTTTCTATTAACACAAACCCCATTTCAAACTTAGAATGCAAATCTATCATAATGTGTGAAACATAAGATTATACAATGTCTTCACATAATTTTGTGTGTATATTTTCCTAGACACTTAATACCTATCCTAAAAATCCTTTTCTGAAGAATGTTAGTTGTTATCATAGAAAGATGTTTAAAAACTATTTTAGAACATGAAATACTCTCATGAAATATTTTAGTCTCAACCACATTGTCTCACCAAGTTAGACAGTAAAAAAATAACTGATATGGAGTACAGTTTAAATGCTTTGGGTTTACAAATTTATTTATGTTTTTACAAAAGTAATTACAAATGAACTTGTATAAAAATTTATTTCTGAAGGTTTTTTCTTGCAACTCTAACTCCTCCTGGGCAATCTGTTGACCTAAATCTGTCAGTTTAGGGCATGCAATATTATGAATTTCTTTCTTACTGCAAAGAAACACAAAGAATTCTCTTTCCTACTGCATGATTTGGAAAAAATGATCAGACATTGTCCTATAGAAATCTGAGGACACTGTTAGTAGAGAATAGGCTTTAAGTTGAGGTTAATCAAGCAAAGTGAAATTCAAAATATTGTTTTATGCAATCATGATCAATAATGTTTACAAATTGAGTTAAAAAGTAATCACCATTAATGGTATATTTTCCAAGAGATTTTTAAATTTCTCTATCCCATAGGACTAAAGTTCTTGATTTGTAACATTTGAAATTTAATGAAAATATAAATTGGAGAATATTCTCAATTGATACAAAACAACTGGAATTTTTTATTGTGATATTGGTCCCAATGCACAAAACTATTTAACTGCAATGAAATCTTTGAATGAGAAAATTATTGAGCATACATGTTTACAGCTGCTTTTAATTTTTTTTTTTTGAGACAGGATCTATATAGTTCAATCTGGCCTTCAATCTACTATGTAACCCATGCTTGCCTCAAACTCATGGTGACCCTCTTGCCTCAGCCTTCGATATGATGTGGTTACTGTCGCGCATTGCCATGCCTTTCTAGCTTCTTTTCTTTCTCATTTGTTTGAAAACATAAGTAAATATAATGAAACACATCAAATTTACCTCTATATATTGCTTAAAATCTCACAGGGGGAAATCTGAAATATTGAAATTGATCAAGTAGATGTATCACGGATTGATTTAACTTACTTAGAATATTATTAACAACATACAACAAAAATCACCAGTGACTACTCAGTAGTAGGGAGGGAGTATGTAAATCACTAAAAAAGGTAGACATGAAGCATTTTAGTTATCACAAATATTCACATATTATAAACACTAATAAAGAATATTGTAGGAGAATAGGATTTCTAAAGTTTATTCAATAAAATCCTTCTTGTCATCCAAAAACTGTGCTGCAGTTACTTACTACACCATCTCAAGTTGTGAAGTTTTTCAAGTTTTTGTGAAAAAATAAATTGGAATGATTGGACAGAACTTGCCACAGTAATTTCCATATCACCAACTATGCATCAGGCAAGAAACTGACATTTCTTAATAGAGTATTTGAAGTTCATATTGCCTAAATGTCCGTGAGAAAAAGACTCACCGCTCTTGAGGATGGTGATCCTCCACTTTCACTCTCACTATATTTTCAACCTTTTTGGAACTTTCATTGTGGAAACATGTAACAGATAAAGGAAGATAAATGACAAAAATGCCAGGGGCTTTCTTTTAATCCAGAGCTCCTGAAACCTCAATGTTCCGCACACAGTATCTTAAACAAACGTTAATTCACGATAGAATTTAAATAATTTTCTGCATTGTCGTCATGGCCTCCATGTACATACTCACCATTACAAGCTAAGAAGATTTGTTAGGTGTCTTTGCCCAAAACATGACTTCTAGTATTACACAAGGGATAGTAGTTGTTTTACAAGCTTTCTTAAACTAAGATTAAGTATCTTTTCCACCTAAAAATTATGTTTCTGACACCATTGTTTTTATTCTATAACAATGAGAACTATGTTTTCATTCTTTTGAGTTCAGTAAATTACATTTAGATAAAATGTCAACATTTTTATGTTTCATGTATCTACCCTAAAAACAGAAGTATTCAATATATATCTTGTATTTGAGTAAGAATTATTTGTCTAATTACCTATAGGATGCTTTATTTGGACTAAATACATTTCCTTAATATTCAGCAGCATTCTAGGCCATTTACATCTCTTCTCAATTTTAAGGTCCTGCTCATTTCTCACTCTTAAGGAAAAATTTCCAAATACTGATTGTGTTGAGATTACATCTCTCAGAAATTCACTGGCTTTAAGACCAATACATCTCCTCAAAGTATCATTTCTTGTTTGACCTTGGTGTCTATATTTAAAGAAAAATATTAATTATTCAGAGAAAAAAATATGAAAAGGAAGAGAAAAATTAACAGGATGATTGCAATTTCTATATATTGTTTCAAAGATAAAATATTTGTGAAAAACGAAAGCATGAACTTTTCATGCAAATGAATACAGCAGTAAATAAAATGTACCTTAGTACACACATGTACAGACATATCACTAAACATAGATATTAAATTTTTGTTCTACTTTTAAAACTAAAAATTAATTTTAAATTTTATGAATGTGTATACGAATGTGATTAAAAGAAAGGGAATGGTTAGGTTGAGACAGTCTTTTGTTCTACTGGTGAGTGATTAACAAATTACTTTTCAGGACAAATTTTTAGTAATTCACAAAATGTTGAACTGTCCAACAGATCTATTTTTTGGGATTAATAGAATATATCTAAATTGATTAAATTTAAAATGTGTTCAGGGATGGGGATATAAGTCAACACACACAATACCTGCTAGGCAAGCTTGAAGTTGTGAGTTCAATTCCCAGTACAAATGAATCAGTCAATAAATAAAATAAAGTAAAATATATTCATATAACATCATTTGTTTGGTTAATGCTTACTAAACGAACTAAAGACTTCAATAAAAACCAATAAATTCTTTTTTGTCCTGCTAACCTCTCTTCACATAACATAATGTGACTTAGGTGATATTTTAAAAATACAATATACTTGGATAAATATTATACTATGAATGGACAATAGAAAGTCGGTATAACCTACTTCATCAGAATCAGGTCAGAATTGTTTCATAAATTCCTAATTGGGCTCAATTGGGAAGAATATATAGACTGATAAAAGTTCCTAATTAGCATGAGTTAGGATGAATACATAAATTAGTGGGTATATAAAGTGTTTTTCCTCTAAAGGAAAGACAAGTGAAAGAGAATTTGCAATGAAAATTAACGCATCATTCCTAAGTGAAGTTTAATTTGAATTGGTACAGATGAGGGTGAAGATATAGGCTAGAAAAAAGATTAAAACATAATGTAATCAACCATTTTTACAGATTAGTTTGTGTAATTTCTTCTTAAATCTGAAAGTAAAAGGTTGTATTCTAAATTTTACAGAAGGAAATGTACAGATATCTGAAAATTAATAAGAGTACTGTGAAGGGACTGATTAAAGTGGAGGAGATATAGGAATGCTTGTGAGAAGTAATGTTAAATATAAAATAATGTTGCAGGAAAATATTAGATTTAAGAGACATAATAAAAATTGAAATATTACTTGATCTAGAAGAATGTGAGAGAAATTTGTCAGATTTTCTTATTTGCATTTATTTATCAAGGTAGGCTACATTATATAGTAAGTAGACATTCAGAGATGAATTAAGGAAGGCATTGAATTTTGTATGTATATTTAAATACATATTTAAGTTATAGAACAGAAGAGTTTATAAGCCCTAATGTAAAAAGAACTCCTGGATTTTCAATCTACAGTAAACAGTACATATAGATGAGAGTATTTATATAAACAATTGGGATCTATGCTGTATTTCAGGACAAGTGTGATGAAAGAGATGTCAAAATTTATTCTTTAGTTCTCATTTCCTGATAATTATTTTCCATACCAAGTTCAGTATTAAAACCAACAATTTTAAGACAAAAGATAACAAAATATGAGTACTAATGTACATTACAAAATGATTTCCTATTGGTATTTAAATTTCTATTTCCATTATCAAATGTATTGCTTTATTTCTGTTGGATACTTTTAAATGTTAATATTTTTATAATATAAGGGGTAAGAAGCTATGAAATAAAGCAAATTAGAATATTGAAGTTAAAGGCAAAAATTCATCCTGTCAATCCATCAATAAAGTTTAAAAAAGATAGAATATTAGCAACCACTAATTATGTACGGTTATTAAAATCATCATACAAGTGGAACAGAATACAGACACAACTACCAATACCCTCAACTGCCATATCTTTGACAAAGGGGTCAGACATTTTTACTGGGAGAAAGATAACCTCTTTAATAAGTGGTGCTGGAAAAACTGAATTTCCACTTGTTGAAGATTTAAGGTATACCATTGCCTACCACCATGTACTAAACTAAAGTAAAAATGGATCAAGGATCTAAATATAAAGACAAAAACACTAAATCTACCGGATTATAATGTAGGTAGAAATCTTGAGGACATGGGATTAGGCAGAGAGTTCAGGAATAATGGCCAAACTGCATGGCAAATATTTCAAAATAACAATTGTAATCTCATTTTATTAAAAGTTTTCCCAAATAAAGAGAAACCACCAACAAAGTGAAAATAAATCCAAGGATTGGGAAAAGGTTTTTGCCAACTGTTGCTCAGACAAAGGACCTCTATCTATAATGTATAAAGAACTGAAAAAATCAGGCCCCCTAAATTCAAAAGTTCAATCCAAAATGAGCATCTGAGATGAATACATAATTTTCGAAGGAAGAAAAACAAATGACAAATAAATATGTAAAAAATGTCCAACATCATTGTTCATTTGAGAAATGCAAATTAAAACAATATAAAATATCAACTCACTCTAGAAAGAATGGCTAACTTCAAGAAATAAACCAATATTGAGTGCTGGAGGGGCTGTGGGGAAAGAAAACCTCCGCTATTTTTGGAAGTGTAGACAGATACAAGCACCATGGAAATCAGAGTGGAGGCTTTCTCTAAAAACTAGAATTAGAAGTTCCATTCTACTCAGAAGTATTCTCCTTCTTGGTATTTTCCCAGAAGAATTGAAAACATAATACCACAGCCATCTATGTGTACCCATGTTTATAGTTGCACAATTTGTATTATTCTGATCTTGGAAATAAATTCCCATTGACTGATGATTGGATATAAAGTATGTGGTATTTTTATATAATGCAGTACTACTGAACTATATAAAAGGATAAACTAGGAACTTTTACAGGTGTATCAATCAGCATTTACTAGAGAAAAGGATACAGCACAAGATACAGAAATGTGTAAGAAAATACAAGATTGGCTTATAACGGTCATCCACAGAGTCAGATAAAGGAGCGTGCAGAGGGTGTCTGCACACTGGAGGCAGAAGGGTCCAGCCCAAGCACTGGAGCTCACTGCAGTGTCCTGTGCAAGTCTGTATCAGGAGGCTGATGGGTCTACTATGGAACACTGAAGAATCTATGAAGGAAGGTTGAAGAGTCCCAGACAGAAGTGGAGCAGTCTGTGCCAGAAACAAGGAAACAATAATTCTAAGCTGAAGGTGGAGACTGGAGTGCCTCTGAAGACCCAGCAATCAGTCCCTCTTCTTTTGCCTTTTATTGTATGCAGGCTACTCCCCAGGGGTGGTATAGCACTCACACCATCTGGGTGCCCTCCTCTTGCAAAGGCTGAGCATGTTACAAACTAAGGACCTTTGCCTCCTACTGAATCACTTACTTAAACTTCTGACCTTCTCAATTGACACGATGAACAATATCCTAGAACTGTAATGGCTTGTCCTCTACACCCCCGATGTAGAGCTGCTGAGTCACTTAGTTAAGCTTCTACACTTGTCAAGTTGACACAATTTATAAACCATAATAGCAGGTAAATGTATACAACTGGAAACCATACGCAGAAGTGAAACAAATCAGACTGGCATGTGTAATCATCATATTGCCTTGCTAATGTAAGAAACTGAAGGAGTAAATAAGATCCAAAAGATACAATAGATATAGTTAAAGGGAAAGAAACTGCTCAAAGGGAAATTATATTGTTTGATATTTCTGCATGCCTGTGTCTGACAACCTCAGCAACAATTTTGAAGATAGCTATGCAGTATAACCACTGTTAAATTCGTAAAATCTTGTTTTGAATTCCTATATTGCTATTGGTTTGTTGCTGTTTTTGTTGTCATTTTACTTTTGTTGTTGCTGTTGTTGTTTTATTTGCTTTTTGCTTTTTCTTTTTATAATAAAAAATAAATAAAATCATGATCTAGTTTTTCCACAGATCACAACTTATTCAAGTTAATACATAAGTAAAACATAACCTAGAAAGTGCTGTAAGACAGGCACATAAGTAATAACTAAGAAGAAAACATTTCAAACTTGGGCCATGAAATTTACTGTGAAAAGTCAACTTGTCAAGACTTGAAAATTTCATAAGATTTTCTATAAAAGGTTTCAAGAGTTTGAAAATCCATAAGGTAAAAGTGATCTGTAAATTTTAATACATCAATAAGATACAGCAAATATTTAGAAAGTCATGTAGATGTAGGCATTCTTTCCAAGATCCTGCAGTAAGATGCCCCCTCTTCACAGGTCAATTTACTTCGTGACCTTGAGTTTTGAGGAGTTATGTGAGGTTTTTTGTTTATACTTTTGCATTAGTGAAGGATGTAAATTTATTTGCTTGTTTATATTGTTATGATGATTAAAATCTTTATAAGATCAAAAAAATTTGAGTAAGTACAAAGGTCCAAAGTGATGCTTAAAATATACTATTTAGCAAAATAATTATTTTAAAGTCCCAACATAATAATTATTTCAAATATATATTTGGGGAAATTTTATTTATATATAGTAGTATAAGTATAAAAAATGTGGGAAAAGAAATATTTTTAGAGATATATTTAGCAATAAAATGTGTTTATTTAAAGTTACCTAGAACTCAAAATCTAATAAATACAAGGCATTGTGTTACATGCTTGTAAATTTCTCACTCAGGAGATTGAGGCAAAAAAAATTGGAAATTTGAAGTCAGTTTGGGCTACAAGTTAAAGGTTAGAGGAACTGCTTAATGAGATGCCACATAGAACTTTTGTGTTGAAAACTACATAAAGCTAAAATAGAATATTAAGGGTTTAATTAAATGAAGACATATACTGTGTTCATGGACTGGAAAATAAAACAGTAAAGAGGCTGATTGTCATTAAATTCATAGCCAGATTCGATGCAATGACCATCACATTCTTGCAATAAATTTTCTGCATCTATAGACAAAATTATTCCAAAATTTATATAGAAATGTTAAAAGAATAAATGTAGTATAAAGAGATAGAGGTCGATAGACAAACAGACAGATGGACATATAGATAGGTAGATAGTTATGTAAAGTTGGAAACATGAAAGATGTAATTAAAAAAATGAGTCTACAGAATAGGAGAAAATATTTACAAAGCATATGTCCAAAACATTAGTATCTAGAAGACATGAAGAAATGTAAAAATTTAATAGTTAATAAACAACATTAAATAGGCAAAATACATGAAAGAAATTTAACAAAAATAATATGTACCATAAACAAAAACTTAAAATGATGTGTAACATTATTTGCTGTTAAATAAATGAAAATTAAAGGTTCAGTGAGTTCTAATCTACATAATCACAACTAAAACAGAAAAATATAAACCCCAAATTTCAGGAAAGCATAAGGAGAAATCTATTCATAAATATCTTTGATGGGAGTATGAAATAGTACAACCACTCTGGAAAACAGTTGGACACCTTCTCAGAAAATTAAACATGCAAGTACTACATAGTCCAGCATTTATCCCAGGAATGTGAAACTTATATTACTGTTGAAATCACTGCAAGTCTCATAGTACCATAATTTACAACAGTCTCAAATGGGATTCCACCAAATGGCAAGTGATAAACTAACATATTTTGGTATATTTATACTACTGAGTAATACTCAGCAATTAGAAGGTAAAAGTATATTGAATGATTGCAAATTTGAAGGAATCTGTAGGGAATTATTCTGAATGAAGCAGTCAATCACTAAAAGTTTCATTCCTTATATTTCTATAAACATAACTTTCTTTAACTTTAATATTCTAGAAATCTAAGATTAGTAGTTACCAGAGTTTACTAAGATGTGGGAAAAAATGAAAAAAAAAAGTGAGTGTAGTTGTAAAAGGCAACGTGAGTGATCACTGTTTTGTGGAAATATTTTATACCTTGATATTAATAAACTAATTTTAACTATATTTTGTGATTCTGTAAATATTACCATTAAGGGTAGCTAGGGGAAAGGGATCTCTTTATATTTTTTCTTAAAATATTTTTAAATCTACAAATACCTCAAATAAGGTTAATTTAAAAATGACAGAATATCTATATTACAGTAGGTGCTCAAGGAAAAATGTCTTCTATCAACAATGATACTATAGAAATATTCTTAAACATGAAACTGAGATCAATTGAAAATGATTACACTGTTTTCATTTTATATAAGAAATGACAATATAAATGACATATAATTAAATAAATTAAATATTTTGCAGAAATGCCTTACAATACAGAAAACCTTAAAACTTCAGATTAGTTGCAAGTCTCCTCCCAATTTGATTATAAACTGCTGTTGTGTGATATAAATCTCTTGAACTAGGAAAAATTATAATGAATGAATGCAAACAATAAATTTGTACACTAAACTATTCAAAGGTTTAATAGTACTTACCAATGTTTATGTACAGACTATAATAATGTGGGAATTAATTTAGAATTTACATTTAACTTCAGAAATCAATAAAAGCATTTCAAAAAATTACTTTAAAATATGTGTACTTTGTAACAGGGATACTACATATTATACAATGGAGACAGTGCTTAGGTTTAAGAACTCGATATCATTCCTATTAATTCTCTATTTTATAAATTCTTTTCTTGGACATTTCATTAATATAATAAAAATAATAGGTACAGGATTCTTAGGATCTAATATTTTTAAGTGAACTTACAATAAATACTTTGTTTCTCAAAACATAAAAAATCACTTTGTTTATAAAAGTACACAACTGACTACAAATAATATATCATTATAAATTATATATTAATTGATTCTTAAATATTTGTTGAAATTTTTTCTGAATTAAATATTACTTTGCTACTCGGTAACCTGATTGTTGAAGCTGGGAAAAACTTGAATTTATACCTTTTAGGAAATTGCCACCTGCCTTAGAGATTTACATTCTTTCCTTTCTTAAAATAACTCCACATAACTTTGTCAGGCAATCACCAAAAGCTGAGATGAGATGAGAAAAAGAAGTCTCAACTAGAACTACCAGAGAATATATGACCCCATAAATACTGTGAGTCACAGCTTACAAAACTGGAAATAGACAGTGGTCAAGACTATTTCTCACGAGCTGGGGATACCACTGAAGCAGCAAAGCCCAGGCCTGGCATGCATGAGGTCGGGAGTTAGATTCTTGGTTAAAAAAAAAAAAAAAAGAGTATTTCTCAGGTTCTAGACAGACTTAAAAAAAAAAAAAGATCAAGATTTAAAACTTCTGCCAACAACTTGAACTATGTAGGCTCTAGCAATTTCTCTCACTTTTTTCCCTTTTGCACCCACTCCTTTTTTGACACAATATTGTTTGTTGAATTAACTCTTCCAAAATATATTTACTCCTACACCATCAGACCTGTGAGTATGACCTTATTTGTACATAGATTTTTGTAGTTGTGGTTCCTTTAGATAAGGAAATGCTGCTTTTGGTTGAGCTCAAAGTCCACCAAGAGTGATGTTCATACAACAGGAAGCACAGAGTTGCATACCTGGTGCTATCAGGTGACACTGAAGGCAGAACCTGGCATGATGCGGCTGTGTACCTAGCAATGCCTGATTTCAGGCAATTACTGAGGCTAATCAGACTCTCAGATTCCTGTAGGGAGGATGGCAGGGAATAAAGGAAAACAAAGAGACAAATTTTAGGTTACTAGAGAGACTGGGAGGAGTTCAAATCTAGTGAACTCGCTCCACTACTTCCAGGTTGGATCACTTTAATTGGCTAACAAGAAGGGCGAGGGGAGGGGTAGCCCGTTTTTCATGGAACAGTAACTATAGAAAGTAGGTGGATAAGGATTAGATTAATGAGAAACAATATTTTCTCTAAACCTAAATGCCTATATTTTGACAATTGTCCTAATCAAATACTATCTTGCCTCAGAAGTGCCAAGTGATTACTGCTCTACACATAGCTGGGGCATGGGACTTTCTGTATAACTCCTTGTTCCTGAAGCAAGGTCACACTGCTGGGGGCTTAAGCCACATAGTTGGGTCCCCCATAATCTATCACATAACCTGGTCCCCAACAGGTAACCACCAAAAGCTGAAAAGAGGCCAAAAAAGTAGTGTCACTTATATTCTTTATAAAGTATATGGCCTTACAAACACCCACTTTTAATCTCTTTAACTGTGAATGAATATATTTCTGTTTTAAATGGTGGAGTACGTGGTAATTTCAAACAGCATCTCTAGGAAACTAACATTTATTCCATGACTGAAATTATTGTCAGAACCCCAGTACCATGCATTTTTACTATTACTATTTGAGACAAAAGTCAGAATCTAGGAAAAAGTTAAATATTTTTAGACATGCAATAAGTTAAAAATATATCTCAGTTTACAGTTTCCCTCAAGGTATGAGACAATAGATGAGATATTGACAAAGTAAAGTTAAAAGGCAAACAACCATTTATGCAGTAATATTTTGTGACTTATAATCCCATCACTCTTGGAGACTGAGTCAAGAAGATCTCAAGATTGAATCTGCCCCCAAAATTTTGTACTTTAGGGAAATATTGTCTCAAAAATAAAAAAAAAGAAATAATAAAGTGTTTGGAATATAGCTTAGTGTGAAGTTCCTGGGTCTAATTCTTAGCACAGAGAAAAGAAGTAATATTCTGTGAAACAATTCTTTGTGAAAAAATATCTTAAAATTCATGGATAACATGTATATCTTTTAATTAATATAAAATGGAAAGTATTTTACTAAATTGATCTGTTCTGAAAATAAAGTATGTGTCTATTGAAGACTGAAAAAGCTGAGTAATTTAACTTTTGATTAACTTGGTCTTTTGATAACTGTTCAGCATTGACTGGTGAGTGTAACCTGTTAAATATAAATGGAACTTATCAGAAACCTGGCCAAGATTCCCAATTAACTGTATGAAGGATATGGCAAAAGGATGAAATAAGAAACAGACAAATTTAATAATGTATGGTGAGATGCTGGGTGGTCAATGTCTCAGGATGGGAAAAGTCAACAATACTCAAAAGCCAGTGCTTACTGACTGTATGTATACAATGTAAGAGGCCTAGCAGAAGATTCAAGGTCAGCAGAAGATTCAGAAGTCAATGACTCAGCAGGCAAGGAATAATTCTGGGATGACTGAAGAAGATGGAGAAATCTTCTTATACTAAAAAGGATCTTTCTTGGGAATGTACTTTTTAATTTTAGTAGTTTTAGTTTCGTCTTAGAGTGAGAGATGGCCCATCCTAAAAGAATTAATGTGAAGTCTCAAAAGGGTGATAGCATAATCCCAAGCCTCCATTTATCCCTTAGGGAAGTAAACAAAATTAGACATTGTGAATTTGTGGTCACCAATGGGAATTGGGCAAGCATATTGTTTCTAAAACAGTGAACAGACATAGAGAACTATATAAAAATTCTCGTAGAATAATGGAAAAGTCTTAGTAAGCATAAGAAATACATTAATAGACATAGATATTTATGCTCAGAGATCAAAATAACATAGTTATATAAAACAAGTAGATTCATTGTAGAAATAACTTATAATGGACAAAACAAAATTTCAGATCTTTCAGATCTTTCTACTCAGAGATTACCATAAATCCTGCATAAAACTGTGAAACTTGAATGTTACAAAATGGCTCTTTTTTACCACTTTACTTAAAAATTCAATGACTAAATCTCATTTTTACCCAGTGTTGTTTTAATTTTTACTAGTCCAATATAAAGCTTTCCAATAATACTCTTAAAAATTGACATAAGATACAAATACAAATGCTGTTGGTATATGTCTGTTAATTGCTCTTGCATTCTATTTGATGACTTAGAAACAGCAGCCTTGTAAGAAAATTTTAAATAGACAAGTGAGTTCTGATTCCAGAGTCCCCATTTCAAGTCTAGCAATAAAAAAAGAAATTATGAGAAAAACTGAAAATTCATCTGTTCCCAGATGACTTTGGAGGAATTATATATATATATATATATATATATATATATATATATATATAAAAGATAAACATTCACATGAAGAAATTCACATTTGAAAAATATATGATATGTTATAAAAAAGAAGTAGACTAGTTTGGATGGGATAAAAGGCTCATGTCTTTCCTATGGTAGAATTCACTTCAGATGTTTTAGTTCACTGAGGGATGGCTATTATACAAGCAATTTTAAGTACAAACAAAAATGCATGGAAAAACTCAAATGAAATAAAATTATTTCATTATTATTGGATGGATGCTTTGTTTTTAAAATTTCTAAAAATCTAAGTAATCTCTTTCATAGAAAAAACATGTTTGAGACTACAGAAGTTAGTATTTGCACAAATATTGTAACAGCCACTAATCAGCCTATTTTGGTAATAATGTAAAACTTAAAATTAGAATTTTATGTATTTCAAAAGAAAAACTTGATAAACTTATGGTTTGTTGCCTGGAGGATATGTACAGTTTTTAATATGCACACATATGTAATGAGATAGAGAATCCTTGTTGAGAATCAGTATAACATAGTAATCAAATTGTTATCTGAAAGAAAAAAGATATCATATGGTAGGATATTGGAAATATAAGAGAACTGAAAAACAAATGGTGTTGGAAAGACAGTGGTGCTTCATAAAAATACAGAATCCAAGACAGAGAAAAGAAAATGACCAGCATGCCATTATTCTTCAAATAATTTACATCCTACAACCACTGTGTTGTTTTTCTCTTAAAGTCATCAGGAATTGAAAAGAAATGTCAATGGATAAGCCTAAGTCACAGGTTGATTAGTTCATTTTCCATATGTGAATAAAAGAAATGTAAATCTTTTCTTGTACTCAACAAAAAGCTAAGAAACAAAAATTAACTGAATATAATTATAAGAATATCAGATTAAGGGCTTGACAAGGTGTTTTCTATGATTTCCACAATGGCTGTGTTCCTTTACCTTCCTATCTGTGGTGTAGAAAGGTATATTTTTGCTCCCTATTCTCCCTTTATTGTTTCTATTTTTGATGTTGGCCATTTAGACTGGGCTGAGATGGAATCTCTATGTCATTTGATATGCATGCTACTAGTGCCTAAAAATATTGAACTTTTTTATATACCTACTAGTCATTTGTACTTTGGCTTTTAAGAAGTCTCTATTGGATCATTAATGACTGTGCTACTTTTTTATTTTATTTTTGCTAGAAAAAAAAGAAAAACAACCAAACAAAAAAACCCAGAACAATAAAAGCAAAACAACAGCAAAATAATGATATAGGATTTCAAAATAAGATGATAGGAATTTAGCAATGGTTGTTACATTGCATATTGCTATCTTCAAAATACTTGTTCAGTTGTACTGGATACAGGCATACAAAGTAATCAAATAGCTCCCTTTGAGTAGTTTCTTTCCCTTTCACTATATCTTTTGTAACTTTTGGGTCTTATTAACTCTATCAATTTCCTATACTATAGAGACAATACAGTGTTTACATATGTGAGCCTGATTTATTTCACTATGAGTATAGTTTCTAATTGCATCTTCTTACCTATAAATTCCTCAAGAACTAGAGGTTCCATTCAACCCAGGTATTCCCCTTCTGTTATTTTCCCAGAAAAATGGAAAACCTCATACCACAGAAATATACATGCATCTATGTTTGTAGCTGCACAGTTTGTAGTAGCAAGATCTTGGAATCAATCTAAATGCTCATCAATTCAGGAATTGATAAAAAAGTGGTATTTTGTGCAATGGAGTACTACTCAACTATAAAGAAGGATTGAGTTACTTTTGTTGTGTTGTTTTTTGTGTTCTTTGTATATTCTTGATATTAATCTTCTATCACAAGAGCACCTGGCACAGAGTTTCTCTAATTCTTTAGATTCTTTGTTTACTAACAATCTAAAAGGAGAGATACCATTCAATCCAGCTATTGCACTTCTTATGTTTCAAAAAAATTAAATACAGCATACTATAGTAGTATCTGCATACTTATGTTTATTATAGCTGAACTCACAATAGCTAAGCTATGACAGCAATGTAGGTGTCCATTATCAGAAGAATAAATGAAGAAAATGTGGAATATATACAGAATAAAACATCATTTGATAATTATGAATAATTAAATCATATTACTTTCAGGAAAATATGTGGAACTGGAACTGGATACAGTCACGTAACTAAAATGAACCAGAATATAAAAGTTTTCTACTATATCAATATAGATTTAAAAATTAACTAGAGAAAAAAAAGACATGACAGGAAAATAGAAGTGAGAATATTAGAGATGTGAAAGAAGATTTCAGCAAAGTGCAGGAAAGGTGAAAGCAGTGATGGAGAGGTAAATAATCACATGTATTTTACATTAACAATATACCAGACTGAGACCTATTATTATGTATAACTAATTCCCACTAACAAAATATTAGTGCAATTTTGCTTCAAAATGATAATGCCTATAAAAATGATGAACATGTATATTACTTCATGAATAGGTTAAAAAAATATTTAGCACTAGTTACTACATTGTTTATATTCTATGAAAATGAGTTCTTCCTTAAGGTATCTTTAAATCCCAATGGATAAAACCATTAGCATTTTTAAATCTTTATAAATCATATAACTATCTATCATTATTGCCTCTATCTAATGTCTATGTAAAGAAATAAGAATGTTACACTAGAGATATACCATAAGATTGAAATAAACTGCATGAAATTTATTTAAAGTATTCTTTGTTACATTATCAACAAAATAATATTATTATTGGCTTGTATAATATAACTCATCACATTGTTAAATTTTATTCTGCTTATACAACTTTAAAATTATTATTCTTTTCACTCTGCATTCTACTTACACTGTATACTATGTGATTCCTCACATGGATAAATTTTAACATGAATTCTTCACAAAATGTTCTTCCTCATGCTTCTCATATGACTGGGCCTTCTGAATATTTAAAATACTCTGTTTATCTTCTCATTCTTATATCATGCAGAATAGGTTACACCCTAATTTATTTTCTAGTATTTTGTTATTACCACAACAAAATATTTTGTGTGTTTCTATGTGTGTTTACTCATAATTTTGTTGTTGATAATGGCATAAAAGTTGCAGTTTATGTCTACCTTGATCTTGATGCAAACAGGTTCAACGTATCTGCACTTTAGAGTCGGTAAGATGCCCAAAATGTTTATCAATACAATTTTCTACTAAAATTTCTACTAAAATTGTATCACCTGCAGAAACTAGTACACTGATTAATATAGAATCAATGCTCAGAATAATTTGATCAGTTAACTAAATGACATATATTTCAATAAATATTTGTCACTAGCTACATAAGTGTTGTTTCCCTTTTGGAAGTAATGAAGCTAAATCACTAAGCTTAAAATAAAACATAAATTTGAAACACTGACACCTGCTCCAGAAAGAAATGAGAATTATGACAGATATTATAGAGCAATATAAAAAGTATGTGTTCTCATTGCCAAAAGAATATGCTTTTTCCAGAAGTATAAATTCATATTTTGTGTGAGGTTATAAAGCAGCATAGTTCATGTTAATATGGCAAATAAGGTTTAGTATGTCTGTTTTCCACAAACCAGTGAAGAAACATTTCAAAATTGCCTGAATTAATCTTCTAAACAATTACAGGTAGAACCAATGCCAACAAAGTGTGATAGAGACACTTATTGGATGTTCTCAAAAGCCATACATTTGATGTATTTGGTGTTTCAAAATGTGATAATTCTTTATCTATAGTGACTAGCTTGAGGCTTTTGTTCACCAGGTAGAGACAATGAAAAGCATGGAAGATTTGCACATCAAATTCCTAACTCCTATATGAAATGAAGATGAAAAGGTCTCTGACAATATTCTCGGGCTGGGGAAAAAATCACAGAAACAAAGCAGCAACTAAATGATATATGCTGTTAGAAGATGTTAAGTTTCAGACCTTCACAGGTGGATCACTTGTGGTGAAACTTTAAATGTAACACAAAGATCAGATTCTCATGAATTCATTACTGAAAAAAAATGACCAACAAACAGGGAAAATTAACTACAAAGAATTTTTCCAAGAGACAAATTCAATCATGCAAATAGTCTATGAAATGTGTTAAAGATACTATGTGATAATGGAAAAGAGTTTGATGTAGAACTGTATAATCTAATGGACAGAATCCAAGATCTTGCATATTTTTTCACTTTACATTTGGAAAGAACACCTTTTTTTGTATTTCTAAGTGCTTTATGTGTGCATGTTTTTTGTAAATAATGATTGCCTTACTTATAGAGAGTTGGTACATGCACATAATATATTTTATTTTCATTTCCTCTCTTCCTTCCTCCTTCCTTCTTCCATATTTAAATCCTATTCTCAATTATCGAAGATCTATCTCCTTGTTTCTTATTGTTTATCGTTTATTGTAATCTTTATATTACTTAAACCTTTGGTTTCCCTCACGTGGGAACTTATTCAGTGTTTAACTTGTCTTTCTGATTTACTTCACTTAATTTTATGCTCTCCAGTTGCATCTATTTTCCTACAAGTGACACAAATTTATCCTTTGTGGGAGAAGAGTTGTCCCCCAATTTTGTAGAAATACCACATTTTCTTTATCCATTCATTGACCTATTCTTAGGTGGAGAGGTTGTTTCCAAAATTCTGCTTTTAGGTGTTGTGGTTCTATAAACATTGCTATGACTGTATCCTTGTAGTATGACATCCTTAAGTATTCCAGGGATATAAGTAGAAGGGGAATAACTGTCCAAATTAAACATTCAGTTCCAGTTTTTGCAGGATTCCCATATTAAGCAGTGTATTATTTCTTGTTTGCATTCTCACCAACAATACAGGAGGATTAATTTTTCCCCAAATCTTACCAGCATTAGTTATTCTGTCATTTATTAATGGTAGCAAATCTTTATGGAGTAAGATAAAATCTCAATGTTAATTTAATTTGCATTTGCTGATGGCCAGAAATGTTGAGCATTGTTTCACGTGTTTCTTGACTATTTATACTTCATATGAGAACTGCCTATTCGTCTTAATCATATTTTTTAAAATTTTTATTTAAAGTGAAAAAAAGCATGTAAAGGGTAGAGATAATACAGAATTTCATAAACAAGATAAAAAATAAGAAATCACTAGTTGATAAATTACATATTGTCCTCTTAGAAATAGTTGTTCAAGTTACAAAATTAAAGCATACAAAGTAGATAGTCAAACAGTGACTACACATACATGAGTCTCAACATGTATTTCTATCCTTTCTGTATTAGAGGGAAAAACAAAACTTAGTAAGACAAAACAAAACAAATTCCTACAAAAACGTGAAACCAAAAAGTTGTATAAAACCACACTACAAGGTGATCTACAATGATTGCTGTGTTGTTTCTTACTATCTTCAATAGAATTGCCTATATCATCTATCATCAGGCATAAATGATTATAGCAGTATAATTGAATATAGCAGTACATAACAATATTAGTAAAAATAAAACATTGTAGACAGTATAAAACTTCATAGGCAGGTAATAATCAAACCAGAGTGGGTATTCCAGTGAATCTTGTCATCTTAAGTTCAGTTGCCTATACTCTCAGACTTGATACTATCAATCATAACAGCTTTGAATAAAATCTATCAATATAAAACAGCGATTCAACAAACCAGATTCAATTACAATCAGTCATTGTAAAACAGTATAGGTTTTACAGAGCTTAAGATTGACTTAATAGGAAATTAAGGATGATTACCATACTATATCCTGTTATTTTTGGGATTACTGTCTGTGCCCTCAAATCTAGTACAGGTAGAATGACTGGAACAGAATATAATACATCTAAGCAGAGTAGTGTGAGTAATGTGGGTTTTAAATCCTGGTGCACTATTAACAATATAGTGTATCAAGGCCATCTATTATAGTTTTCCTTCTCTGCCTCATTTCTGCTATGCTATTTTTCTGCCTGTTTGGCTGGGTCTTTTATTTTTAGGATTTTTAAAATTCTTTAAGATTCTAGACATTTGGGTAACTGGCAATTGTTATTTCACTGTATAGGTCATTGATTCACTCTGGTGGTTTTTCTCTTTGCTGTGAATTATTTACTTTGACATAATTCATTTATTGATTCATGTTATTTCTTGTGCAGCTGAGATTCTGCTTAGGAAGTTCTTATTTATACCTGACTTTTTCCATCAGAATAAATGTTTCAATTTTAGTATCTATGACGTTGATTCATTTTAGTTTTAGTGTGGTGTACAGATGAAGGAAAAAAAAAACAGAAACAAATCTCTTGTAAGTAATGAGAAAGTGGGATTGAAGGGAAGTGATGAGAATGGAAAAAAAGAAAAGGAAAAAAGGAGATAGGATTGTAATTCAGCTTTCACAGAACCATTTGTTTAAGAGGTTATTTTTTGTCACTATATGCTTTTGACTCCTTTGTCAAAGATCAGATTATATAATTAGCTAGGGATGTTTTATTCTTTCTATTCTATTTCATTGATTCACAAATCACTTTTGTGCTAGTAAAATCTTTACTTTTTTCAAGGTATGTTTGCTCACAGTGTGGGAAAATATTGTTTTAATTGTTCCTCAAGACTATCAGCTGGAATATACCCAGAACCCTCAAATTTATACAAATCCATTTCAAATGTGGGCTACTGAAATAGACATTTCTCTGATGAATAAATAGAAACAGAAAAATAACTATGTGAAAAAATGTTCAATATATTTGGCCATGTGAGAAATGCAGATTAAAGCAACATGGAGATTCCATCTAACCTCAGATATAATTACTATCATCAAGTAGGACTGTGGAGAAAAATGAAGCCTTCTCCACTTTTGGTCAGAGTGTAGAATGGTACAGCCACTGGGGAAATCAGCATGGACATTCTTCAAAACTCTTGAACTAAAGGTTGCATTTGAATGACCTATTAACCTTCTTGGTACCTTTCTGAAAGAATTAAAAACTTCATATCAAAGTGATATATGCATTCTCATGTTCATAGTGGTACAGTGATACAGTTGGTAATAGTTAAACCTTGGAAACAGCCCAAATGCTCATAATTGATGAATGGAAAAAGGTTTTTTACTTTGTAATATACATTGGAGTACCACTCTGCCATAAAAAAGGATAAGCTTGAGGTTGTTCTAGATAAATGAATTCATCTTGAGGCCATAAAGGTAAGTGAAATAAACTTGTTACACATGTGTAAATACCACACTGTTTCTCTGGTGTGAGAAATTAGAAATTCAAATGAGGGCCAAAATGTATAAAAGATACTGTGAAATAGAAAAAAAATCAAATAGGAAGAGTAAGATTGAAGGAGGGGAAAGGAAGGAATCAGAAGGCAAAATAGAAACAAAGATTTTTTTAAATAAGGAAGGGAAGAGGAGTTTAAGGGAGGGTAGGGGAATGGGAAAAATAAAAATCAATTATTATCATGTACACATACACATTCCCAATAATGAATATTATCATTATTCATGTGATTATGGCACATTCGTATGATCATGGTACATTTTTACCAGTGAGACATTAATAAAATATACCAATAAATTTAATTAACTTTTAATAGTCACACACACACACACACACGCATGCACACATGCACACACCAAAACAGAACACAGAAAGTATCTTTGTCACATAATTTGAAATTTGGAGCTGTCATGCTACTTGTTTCATCTTCTTGCCAAGTGTTGCTCTAAATATTCTGAGTCTCTTCTGGTCCCATATAAATTTTACAATTGTTTTCTGTAATTCTGTGATGATAATTAGTGCTGTTTTGATTGAGATTGGATTTAATTCATATATTATTTGTGGTACTATGGCCAACTTGACGATATTATTTCTGCCCATCAAGGAATATGAGCTATCTTTCAATTTTCAGCTGTCCTCTTCAGTTTCCTTTTACCATGCACAATAGTTTTCATTGTAGAGATCTTGTTTCCTTAGCTAGAAGAATTCCTCCTTCTAATTATTCCAATTCCTCATTAGTGGGTTTATTATTAGATTATTATTGTTATTATTATTAGAACCATTGTTGAGTTTTGTGTGCTGATCCTGTATCCTACTACATTGTTGAATTTTGGTACCAGTTCTAGGTGTCTTCTGGTGAAATCTTTTGAATCAGCTATGTACACAATCATGGGATCTACAAAAAAGCAATACTTTGATCACTTCCTTTCCTTTATATTTTTTTATTTTTTCACTCTTGCTTGATTTCTGTATTTAATGTCTTACCATTCTGTTGAACAAGAGAAGTGATAGTATCTTTGTCTTATTTTTGAGTTTTTAGGAAAAGCATGTAAGTCTTCCTCATTTAATATGAGTGTAGCAGTAGATTTGTCATTATTGGCTTTTATCAAAATGTATCATCAACAAGCACTGGATATTTTCAAAAGCTTTTTCTGCATGTGTTGAGGAGATTATTCAATTTTGTCCTTCTGTTTATGTGATGTATTACATTTATTGATTAACAAAAGATCGACCATACTTGAAACTTTGACATGAATTTTACTTAGTCATTACGTGTACTATTTTCAATGATTTGTTTCATTCTATTTGCCAGTATGTTATTTGAGGATTTTTGCTTCTATAGTCATTAAAATATTAGCCCACTGTATTTTCTTATGTTTTATACTGAGTCATTGTTTTTAAAGTCAGCATAGTGGTAGCTTCCCAGTATGAAATTTTCTTTGGTGTTGCTAATGGTTAGGATCATTGTTCATTTTGTGGGGAAATTTGATTCAGTTTCTCTAATTTGGTTTGGTGACCAGAGTCATGAAAAGAATTAAGAACCATGATACTTCTGCATATAGACATTAGATCTTCCATTAAATACTTGTAGAATTCTGAGTTAAATATTTTGACTCCTAATCTTTTCATTATTTGGTAGACATCTGATTAAGGTCTCAGTTTCTCTGCCTGTAATTGAAATGTTCAGGATTTTGTAACTGTTTTCCTTTTTCTTTTTCTTTTGTATCGAACTCCAATCTCACAGTTGCCAGACACTCTATGTGCTGATATGATTCATCTCTGATTGCCTTTTTTATTTCTAATTGAATTTATATTTTTTTCCTTTCCTTCTTTTGAAAGTTTGGCCAAGGATTTTTTTCTATTGTGTTAATATGTTGAAGAACCAGCTCTTTGAGTCACTGATTGTTTGTATTTTCTTTTTTCACTCTCAATTTCATTAATTTCTGCTGATTATTATTTTCTTCTCTGCACTGATTATCATTAGTGTGTTCCTATTTCTAAATTTTTAGTTGCACTATTAGTTTATTTATTAAGCTCATTGAATGTTTTTAATGTGAGCATTCACAATAAAAAAAAATCTTTCATAAGACTTGTGTCTCATGTATGTTGCACTGCCTTTGTCATTTCATTCCAGTAACTGGTTAATTGCTTCCTTGATTTCTTCAGTAAACCATTGATTATTTCAAATAATGTTATTTAATATCTAGGTGTTTGCAAAATTTCTGTGCTATATTTTGTCATTGATTTCTAGTTTCAGTACACTATGATCTGAGTAAAGTCATGTGAAATTTTAATTATTTTATATTTATTTAAGTAAGATTCATGAGCTAATATGTGGTCAATTTTTGAGCAAGTTTCAGATGTCTTTAAGAAGAAAATGTATTCTATTGTAGTAGGGAAGAGCATTCTATAAATTATCTATTAAGATCCTTTGTATGGTGCTATTTACCCAACATCTGGTTCTCTATCAATTTTGACCCAAGACCTCCAATTCTGTTTTCTTCATTTCAAGGCAATTCTATGTTTCCCTGTTTTTTTCCCCATAGATCTTTTCCCTAGTTATTGTGAAAAATGCTTTCTCTCTTGTTTTATCCATGGCACACTCCTGAGTCACTGTACGAAGAGTTCCAATCTGCCATGAACAAAACTTGGCTATGTCCCCTGGGTAAGCAGAGGATCTCTTTTGCTAATGCAGAATGGCTAGTGTTGAGCAGGGTTTCACACTGTCTCAGATTTTCCTGGTGTTTAAGAAAACAAAGAGAGATCCCCTCATCTGGTCTGCCTCTGCTGAATCTCACTGTTTCCCCATATTACCCATGATGCAGTCTATGACTCCCTAACATCAGATTCTGTGGCACCTATAGGTTCAATCTAGCTATTAAAGTGCTCAATAGCTTTTCTTTTGGTAGGATTGCATGATATGTAGCAGGCCAGATTCTGTATTTTCTTGGATCTCCCTGTAGTCTGAGAATACAAAAAGAAGAGCAATTGCTCTGGTTTATATCTTCTCTGTTTCCATCATGTCTCCTGAAATGTTGTCCTCAATTCCTCACCAACAAGTGCTTCATTGTTCATGGATCATGATATTCGCATGCTATCTTCTTAAGGTGAGTGCCTTCCCTTGCCGACACCAAATGTTGGATTGTGGTCAGGATGCTTCTGGGATGCAGAGTTACCTAGTAGGCTGGTGGGGAGGTAGGATCATCCTTTTCAGTGTTATGGTTCTGTCTTTTTCCTCCATGTTTTACTAGGTTCAGTCCACAGCATATCTGAGGCCCTAACTACAGTTACATCTAGGGCTGGCTTCCTCTTCCAAGTGGAGGGGGAAGAATTTAGAAAGTTCTATTCCAGAAGTCTGGCAGACTCCAGATGGTACAGTTGCTGTGTACAGGATACAGGGTGAGGTGTAGACCAGCTGTGTCTCCACTTGTATTTCTCAGCAATCTTGGTACTTTATTTGAATCTCTATGCCTCATTATGTTTGTCTCTCCTGTTTGAGAATGTTTGCATTATTCACTAACTCTGCTCTAATATTATCTTACCACCTCTGTCTTTAATGAACCATGTGAAAAACTCCTGGAAAATCTTACTGTTAAAAACTAAAGATAAGTTTGAGAGAAGATCATCTGACTCTGAGTATCTTCCTGAATGACACAGGTAGAAAAAAATTGCTCACGCTTTGAAAATTGATACATGGCATAAACACTGACCCAGGACTTGGCAGAATTGGTAGAATGAAAATTAAATAAGAAAATAAAAACTCTTCTATTATCATATATTATTTTGATATATTTAGTGATTTTGCCAACATACTGCAGACTCCAGCTGGAAAACTTTAAAGTGTGAAGAACTCATTTTGAATAACTTCTTCAATTAGCAAATCACATCAAATTCCCAACACCTTATAGAGATAATTCATTCTATTTTATTGTGTTGTGGGTACATAGAAGGAAATCATTATGTTCTCCCTTGAGTTACTTCATGTATTTGTGGTTAGATACTTTACTCATCTCAGTGTTTTCCTGAGTGGGCATTGAAGCAGACTAACACATATTAATTTGATTTCACTGTCTTTGTTTAGCATGAAAATAGAATTGATGGGTACTCAGAAAAGTAAGTTGACTGTTCACATAACTTTCTGAGTTCTCCAAAAGAGATCTTGAAGAGAATTTTCGAATATGTTATTATAAATGAAGGGTAAGAAAAAACTAATTATTTTCTATAACATTTTAATAAGGAAACATTTTGAAGTATTTATTAAACTTCACCTTGAAGTGAAAATAATTGATATATTTATCCCATTATATATAAGAGGTATAAGATACTGAAAATTGAGAAGAACTGTCACAGGCCATATTTAGTATATTAAAATCAGATAAAATTTTTGAATTAAAACATATTTCTGGAAATATTTTTGTATATTTTGATATGATTATTTTTAGATTATGTGAGTTATTTGGAATTACAATAGAAATATGGAACAAATTGACTACAGAAAAGTATCTAAGGAACATACTTATCCAAAGAATAAATTTACATTTCACTAGAATCAACACCTTGGCCTCAACACAAAAACAAATACATGAACAAGAAAGTAGAAACATGAGAAGAATAACAGCAAGATGTCTCTAAAACTCATCCAAAGCCAATCCCTGTGACCACTGAGAGGAGGAGACCAAAAGCCATACAGTTTGTTTAAAATGATACCAGGGAAGATAATAAAAAGAGATCAGTAAGTCATACGGCTCACAGAAGATACAAATAAAAGAACAGGTCAAACAAACAACATTATCAACATTCCTAAAAGACTAACAGAACTAAACAAAGTGATACAAAACATAAATAAACGTCCTAGAAAAGAATTACAGTTTCAAACACTAAAGAGATCAAGATATAGAGAATGTGGGAGGAAGGGGAGGGATGAAAGAAAACAGGATTAAAAACAAAATAGAAACTTTAGGTTGTTTTACACATTTGCCAACTCCATACCAGGGATGTAAACATTATGTAATGAAAATCTGCACTAAGAATTGTTTCTTTTAAACTCCTGTGATAGACACATTACCATGCATTCCTCTCAAAGTTCTCCCCCTTGCTTTGAACCCACTTCATGTCTTTCTTCCCACTTTTCTATGCAGTTCTGGACATCTTTCTCAATATCTTTTATTGTACTGACATAATTGTCTTGATGTCCTGAGTTGCTTCAAAATGTTTATCTTTTGTGGATATTTTACAATGCCACATCTAGTGAATAAGGTGGAACAGGACACTATAATCTTTTAACGAGGATGACTTTCATTATGATGGCAGTAAACAGTAGTAGTCACCATATTGTCGATTGCACTTATAAAAACAAAAAGCAAAATTGTCAAAATCTGTTAGGAAAGCAGTAAGGATGTTGGAGTAAATGTGTTGAAAATGAAGTGGTTTTTTAGAGGACAAGTAATGGAATTAATGAGAAGGAATATTTTGTACTACATATATTTATGAAAACACAGTATGTGTCAATTGTAACTTGTATATACAAAAATTTATAAATATATCTTACACAAAACAGAATATTCAGATTAGTAGTACAGTACCTGACATAAAACATTTTTAAAAATATTAATTGGGAAATTAATATGAATATCATTCCAAAAATACTTATAGCAAGCTACATTCCTGAAAAATATAATTTCATTTACCAGCAGGAAAATCCATGCTATTAGTGTTGTTACTATTAGATTACTGATATTAATCTTTTAGATTATTGATAAATGTCTCAATTGAATAATATACTTGAATTAGCAATCAAATTTTCTTTTTAAATCTTTAAAAACACACATTGATATAACAAGACATTATTTCTTATAAAATAAATTTTTACTTGGTCATAAACCTGAATTCAAAATGATCTAGAACATTTATATTAGATGACTTTTCTGGTGTTAGAGTCACTTTCACTGAATACGTGTCTATCCCCCCAAGTAAATGATCACTGACTATTTTCCTCTGATGTTTTCACTTCAAGCTAGACCTGGAAAATCTGCCTCTTGTTATGTACGAGGTAAAGTTACTTGTTTTTGTTGTTGAATTGAGAATGCTTAGTTAAAATATCCCTGTACATTGGGAAATTCCAAGCTCTCTAGGGAGAAACATTGTGTGATAACCAGTGGCACAAAACTGTATGTGCAAGGTCCAACCGTGCCTATGAGACAAAGTGTTACTGATTCGACTCTCTAAGGGTCATAGTTACCACTTGGAAAACCAGTCTTCTTTGTGGAACAAGGCCACTGTTATGTAAATGGTGATGACCTGCTGACAGAACACAGATCTAAATTTGGAGATTCTAGATGGAACCTCCTGGAATAAACACCCCAAAGAAGACTGAATTTGTTGAATTAAGCTGAATTTTTCATGAATAGGTTTAGGGGTTGTAGTTAGACAGGCTTATGTGTAGTGAGGAAGGGTATGTGAGACCTTGTAGGAAAATGAGCTAAGTACTGAGGATGCTAAGGGTTCCTGTTCTGTTTGTGAGGGTGTTGTGACCTAGCAATGGGATGGGCATGCCCCGTGTTTGCAGAGTAGGTTTTGTTCCCTGTGCTCAACTGACTAATAATAGTAGTTCTTGAAGCTGTCTTGAGGGGGAGCAGACAAGGGTCAGACCTATAGGCCACAGTTTGTTAATCTTTTGGTTTAGTAATCTTAGATTTTGTTTATGGTTTAATTTATATTATGGTGGTCATAAAGAGCTGCATTCAGTTATCTTTTTATTCACCTTTCTAAATATCTAAAGAAATTTCATTAAACCTGTAGTAACAGGAAACTTCACTTTTAAAGAAGAAACACCAACATTTACCATTCCTTTTCCATCATTTTCTCTCACACAACATCAACATCAGGATTATCGTTCTTGTTATTTTCAAGGCAGAAGACTATGCAGGGAAACATACCTGTGTTTTGTGGAAAGAAGAAAAGTATAGGTAGTGCATTAATTTCCTAGGGCCACTGTAACAGAAGATTAACTGTGGCTCAGAAGAACAAAACACATTCTCTCACAACTCTGAAAGCTAGAAGTCCAAAATGAAGGTGTTGGCAAGGTTGCTTCCTTCAGGGGAGGTGCCAAGGATAATCTGATGTTCTGCTTCAGTTTCTGGAAATCTCAGTCTCTCTTTATCTGGTAAATAATCTTCTGCCCAGATCTTCACGTCTTTCTTCTGTGTGTTTACATCTGAATTTCCATCTTTTACATAAACAATTTAGGGTTTGTCATACATAATTCATTTTAACTTAAATATTTCTATGAGGACCCTATTTCTAATTAAAGTTACATTCACATGTCCTGGTGGTTCAAGTTCATTATGATATTTGATGATACAATTCAGTGCATAATATATGGTAGACAGCAAAGCAAAGCCTTCTAGGCAGTATATTCTGGTTAAGTTTTCAAAATCTTCTCTAATAAATCAATGGATTTCATGAAACCTTCAGGGCCACCTTTATTGATTTATGTTTACTACATTCCTAAATTATGAAGAATTTTGCTATGTAACTGGAGTGGTTAAGCTAATAATTTGTTCAGGCGCAGTTTGTTCAGAAGTCCTGTAGCAGAATTTGTCCTTCAGAACTCTTAATCAGTGATTCAATCCTCGTATTTTCTTCCAATTTTTTATCCAGGTTTATTTTACAATCTATTCTGATTTGCACCTGCACAACAGGGTTTCCCTAATCAGTGGCAAATATATTGTTGATTCTGGTGAATTCATTAAGTATTCTTCGTGGATGGATGGTAGTGATCTTTATTCTTCATGTGAGACACAATAAGGAGTCCTATTTGTTGATTATTGTGGTTTTCAGTATTTGGTTTATTTTTCAACTATAAAAAATTTATTTCATAATCACAGGATTGCAGAATATGTGTTAAAGATCTGGATTCATTTTTTAGAAACAATTCCTGAATTTTCTTTGTGACTAATACTGTAAATTTGAAGGTCAGCGTGAACCTTAAACTCTCAATATATATAAATATCTGCATTGTAGAAAATTTTTTTCTTTTATTATGAAAATTCAAGTATTTAGCAATGTTGTAAAATTGATAAACCAAATGTGACATAATTCAAAAATAATCATAAAAAGCTAGTTCCCCAACTTTCCAGAAACTAAAGAAATTGAAACAAATATGTCTTTTTAATAAAAAATGTTGCATAAAATACTAGTTCAGAAATATTATTCTAGAGAATAGAATTATGTATTATGAAGGTGAATTTTTGGTGTAAGTTAAATGATTTGATAATTTCAAAAAATCCATGAAGTATTTTATTTATTTTTAATCAAATATAATATTTCTAAACATTTTCCTGTCTAGTTACATAAGATATAGATTTTGTTTTGATGAAGGGTCTACTCTAAACTATCACAGATCACATAAGCAAATATTTTAGAGACCAAATACCTGAAATGTGCAAACATACATTAATCTACAGTGAATTGAAGTTGAAGTCAATATCTATGTGGTGGTAGTCTACCATAACTTATATGTTGGAGAGTATTCTTGATTAATTAAAATACTTGCATGTAGCAAACATTCATCAATCTCCTATTTCCTCATTTTATCTGTGAAACATAGATCGATTAATTTGATAAATGTTTTGGTCAGGAGATTTAAACTATACCAGAAGCTTGTTTATATATTTACACATAGTGTATTTTAAATAAAATTAAAATATTACTCCCCAAATAAAGTTCCTGTTTGCTTATTTCATCGTGAAAGTGTTTGGTAGTGCAAGAATGAAAACAGAAAAAAAAAAGAATAAAAGCAGGAAAGAGATAGTAAAAGATAGTTACAGGGTAAAAGCAAGATGAAAAATCTGAATAGATATAATTAGAGTCAAAAATACATTGAAATTCTAATAAATTAACTTGTATTATCCTTAAAAACAGTATATTTTACTGCCCTTTATTTGATGAATAGAAATGTAAAATTTGTTCTTATCTCTTTCAAGATGATTATCTTGATATACTATACTTGTTGCTAATAATGAGTTACAAATGTTAATCCTTACCTACTCAGGAATTTATCAAATAGCAGAGTCGGTGTCACCACAGCATACTTTTCTGAGCTTTGTGTTAAATTTATTATTTTAAATGATTACAAGAATTTTATTCTCACTTAAACAAAAGAACAAGCTGTCCACATATTTGGATAATCATTTTTTAAAAAAAAAAAAATGTCCTGTCACTTTAAATAGATAACCAGTGTTTGTTTCAGGTTTCTCTCAAAAACTGTAAACAAAAGAATTTTTCACATTGATTTCATAAAAACTGAATTAGAATTACATGTGTTTGTAATGACGGGTAGTAGTTAAAATGTAATACTATATGGCAACATGGCTATCCTATATATTTACATATGTAAAAATATTGGCAAGACATATAATAAACTGTCATTCACAAATACTTCTGTAATTAGTAAAAATACTCACAGTGTCTTTTGCCATCTTAATATAACCTAATCTACAATGAAGAAAAATAACAGTAAAAACACTTTAGAGTGTAGAATACTAGCTTTGCTGTATATAGCATGTGCTTGACAAAAGAGAGAGAAAGAGAGAGAGAGAGAGAGAGAGAGAGAGAGAGAAATAGAAATAAAGAAAAAAAGAAGAAAGAAAGAAATAGAGAAAGGAGAAAGAAAAAATATTGTTTTGTGCTTTCTTAATACTTTCGAGAAAAAGGTCCCCTATATTAAATGATTTCTTTATTATATGAGTAATGTGTTAATACATAGTGACTATAATATCCCTTATTTTTAAATTTATTTTAATAGTAGATGTTTGTGATACATAATGACTACTGAAGCTGGGTATTTGCTACATTTACATGACCCATCTTATTTCTTTTTAAATTCCCTTCCCTTCCCCCTCCATCTATTGTCTAACGTTAAGATAATACACAAAGGATACATCAAGTTGTACGTATACACAAAATATTAACACAAATAAAAATTTTTATACAAAATGAAGCTTTTAAGGTCAATTAATTCCACATTCCATTAGAATCACTCACAGTACACATATACTCTGTTATTTTTTTTGATCTTGCAAAAATAAATAGAACTACTATTCCTCTATGTTTTACTTAACATTCTACACATATTGGTAAGTTTTTCATAGTACACATACTACTCTATGTTTTAAAATTTTTACACTGTGCAATGAAGAAAAATATATTGATGAGGTCCTCATTTGCAAATACAGTGTTTCCATGTTAGGTTTTGATATTTTGAAACAGTTTCATCAGTATGCATTTGAGTTCATATCTGAAAAGTAATGCCTACCATTTCTAAGACTAATAACTATCTGTATTTTAACCCGATTGAAATTACTAACATAATTCCAGAAATATTTATAACTTTACCACTAATAATAAATCCATTTTTATATATTTTATCAATAATAAATGTGGAAACATTTTTTAATCTAACATAAATAGGGTCTTTTTTCAAATTTTATTGTAATTATTTTAAGGAAATGACTTTTTCACATTTGTCAAAATTGTTTCTTTATTAATTTTCTTTGTTTAAATTTGTGTGGTGTAAACTCTCCTATTATGAGTTTTGATATAGATAGATCTATGATAGATAGATGTACAGAAAAATACAAAAATAAGTATGTGCTATTTCCCATTATAATTAAGTGCTCTATAAAATTAAATGGTTCACCTATTGGAAAAAACATGCACTATGTAATTTTTAATATTCTTGGTAAAAATCCTCCTTCCCATATATGTATCTGCACAAATGTTCCCCTTCTAGCAATATACTGTATTTTAAGTAAAATAAATCTACTTTTGGAATTGTTTGATTTTGCTTTTGTAGGTGTTTGTGCTGATTTAATGAAGAATACTCAATGTGCTTAGATAAAATGTTTTCTGACAGAAAAAATAATATTGTTCCATTCTAAAATGCTTTGTATGAAGGTAAAAATAGCCAAATTCAGGTTTTTCTCTTTTAAAAATCACAGCATTTCTTTCATAACATTGAATATCCAAGTCGTTTCTTAGCAGGTTGCCTTTTTGGGCTATGTCCTGAAGTCAGGTTTCCTGTTCACAAAGGAACATTTAAGCCCTTTATCACCTCTGGGAATATAAATTGAGTGCTATGTACTTTGCTGTGGGAAGGAATTTTGGAATGAAAGCCCTTTAATCCAAAGGACTTGTTTTTTTCTGACTATATATCCAAGCAGAAATTCACAGTTAGTACTAAAAAATAGGTTTGTGCGGAAGCTGATGTTTTTCCTAGAAATTGTTGATAGTACTATTTATGTAAACTTAAAATTTAATCAATATACATACACAGCATACTTTAATTGCTCTCTAGCTAGAATGTGATTATCAGTATTTAATCCAGAGTCTCTGTATTTATATCAATAAAAATGCAAATGAAAAATTTTCAAGATTTATTGCTATAATATATTCATAAATAATGAGTGATATCACTTATCTCCTGGGTTCTACAAGTTAAAGTTATTATTAGAAAAATTATAAGTGTGACTGCAAATAAAAAGAAAGAAGTAATACAAGGACTAAATAAAAGGACTAATTATAGTTCACATGCATATTGCACATTTGTTTAAAAAGAAAATAACTTGTTAAAATGTTAAAAGTATTAAAAATGTTTCCATTTTTTTGTCTGTAATTTACCAAAATAGCAATTCTATAATTTTGGAATTTTCTCAATTACAATATGAGGGACATATAATATTCAAGCATTCTATGATGTAAATACTCAAATTAGATATTTCAGGATTTGATTATTTATTACACATGGTAAATAAACTCACTTTATCCTGATAAGTTTTTCTGTAATAGTTATATATTTGCAAACATAAATATTTAGCATATAATTTTACCATATAAAACAAACTTGAAGAAAAATTTAAACCACTATTATCAATACAGTAAATAAAATTTATCACATTGTATGAATTTTATGACTAAAGAATCTGTTTATGATATTTTCTGGGAAGAAAGAGAAGAATGGTGGAAGATTCATAGAGTGTGCAATGGTTGTGTGTGTGTGTTTCTGTTTTGTTTTTTGAAAGCATCAAAAATATAAGATTTTAGAAGGCATATTGTTTAAGATAAAAGCTACGAGATAGTAATGCAAGACATAACAAGGAATAAAATGAAGAAAAAGTAAATAAAAATAAATGCAATAAGAGGAAAAACAAAGGAGAGATTAAATGAAAAGACGAAAGTGAATTTAATGTTAAAATAAGTTTCTTTACTGGATAAGAAAATTGGGACAAAATATGTTCACTTTTTAAATTGTTTTATTGCTTACAATTCTTCTTATATACCTTTTTATAAACATATTACAATAACTGAGTATGAGTGATGATTTCTTTAACTTTCTAATGAAAAGAGCAATTTGAGCCCAGACATTTTAAGTTACCTAAGTTTACAAGACAAAAAGCAACAAGGCCTGAAATTAAATCTAACTTTTTCTTAGTGCTATATCATGATACTGAACTATCTCCTTGCAAACAAATCTTATCCAAATGGATTAATTAAATTGCTATATCCTGTGCTCTCACTATCCAGATCATTTTTTTTTAATTTAAAGTTTTTAATAATCCTATGAGATTGTTAGAAAATATATTTGAGGCTGGGTAATTTACTCTAAGTTTTCAACATCAACTTTTAAGTACTAGTTTGTGGACATTACACTTACAGTAACCAATTTATGTGTTTACAAGCATGGGTCACTTTTAGCATTAAATATTTCTTGTCAATGGTTTCTTACTGACCAGCTCTCATTAGCACCCACTACTCACCGTTAATATTATTGAAAAATTAAAATAGGTGAGGATTTCTGATTAGTGAATGAATTAATGCTCTCCATTGTAAATTTTATTTACTTTTATCACAGATATCTGATAATCATAAACTGGGGGATGGTATAGATTATATGAGTCAACTGTGTGAAATTCTTATATAAACAATAATCAAGTGTTGCAGTGGGGAAAATATTCAAGACTATTAGTTAGAATCTCTGTATTACCTCTGTCATCTATTTTTGCCCTCACAGCAATTCATTTCACATGTTGATCTCAATTAGAAGTAACTTTTTTTCTGTCAAAATGCATAGGCTACGCCTTCATATCTATTGAGTCATTATAAAATGTTGTAATTAATTCTATCTTTAGTGAGAGCTCATTCAGAAAGGGAACACCTGCTTTGTTCACATCTGCATTTCTAGCAGCTAGCTTATTTACCTGCCCAGACACAATACCTAGGAGTGTATTTCTCCAGTAAGTATTGGTTGTTTCCAAAACAAGCAATGTTTGCATCATCTCTTTAGTAAGTGTACTTTATCAAAGAACCCACTGTCATCCTTTGCAGCTTGTTATATTTTTCATGAAATTAATAGTGCTTAGTAAGAGCTTCTACATTTTATCCAAAATTTAAAAAAGGATTAAATTTTATTATTTCTGCCATCTCATTCTTATCTGGTGATATTTATAAACTATTAAATTTGACATATTTTTTGGTGTCTGGAGATGAGTGTGCTTTGAAGTTGCTGTTAACCCTAACTCACAAAGAATCATACACACACACGTGCATGCATGTGCAAATACGTGGTTATAATCTTTATCTTTTTAAAATTACTTTTACTGTCTTCAAAATAGTTGTTCAGAATACAGAATTTAGACATAAAGAAATGATCAAACGATCAAACAATGAAAATACAAACTGTTCTTTTTGATGAACTAACAGAGATTAGTAGTAGAGCTATCTTGCATACACACACACACACACACACACACACACACACACACACACATATGATCTTTTTCCTCTTTACTCCTGTCCCCTATCTCAGTTCTTTCCTGTTAAGCACTTGCTTTCCCTTTCATTTTCACAATATCTATTGTACATTTTAGATCTTGCTTACTGTTTCATTTTTTAATACACTAAGAAGAAAATACAAAGTTTACACACACGAGTCATATTTATGAATATGGTCTCAAGTTTCATGCATTTACCTATAAAAACCTCAATTTTATCTTTAATCATAGCTGATTAATACTCAATTGTATAAAAATCCTACATCTTTTTTTTATCTATTACTCATCTGATAGGCATTTGGGTAGTTTCCAAGATTTAGCTATCACAAATTGTGCTGCTATAAACATGGGTGCACATATATCACTGTGGCACGATGTTTCCAATTTTTCTGGTAAAATAACCAAAAGAGGAATAACCGAATGGACTAGGGCCTCTAAATCTATCTTTCTGAGGAATCTCCGCAATGATTTTTTTAGTGGCTGCAACAGTCTACACTCCCACAAACAGTGAAGAATGGTTCCTTTTTCCCCACAACCCTGCCAACATTTGTTATTGGTTGATATCTAGATGGCAGCCATTCTTTCTGGGGTAAGATGGAATGTCAGTGTTCTTTTACTTTGTATTTCTCAAAGGATAAGTGATGTTGATCATTTTCTCATGTATTTATTTGCCATTCGTACTGCTCTTTCTGAGAAGTGTGTGTTCATCCCAGATGCCCATTTTTGGATTGGCTCTTTGAATTTGAGGGACCTGATGTTTTGCAATTCTTTCTATGTTCTAGATAGAAGTCCTTTGTCTGAGGGAAAGTTGGATAAAATTTTTACTCATTCTGTATTTTTTTCCATCATGTTAGAGATTTATTTTGATGTGTGAAAGTTTTTTTTAAGATGAGATCCCAGTTGATTTATTGAAGGATTTCCCATGTGGCTTATGTGTTATTCATGAACTCTTTCCCTACCACTAAGTCTTCAAGATTTTTAACCTACCATGTTTTCTAGTAGATTTAGTATTTAGTTTTAATAATTAGACCTTTGATCCATTTTAACTTTAGTTTAGTTCATGGTGATAGACTTGGATCGAGTTTTAATCTTTAGCATGTGAACAGCCAATGTTTTCAGCACCACTTATTAAAGAGGCTATATTTCTTCCAGGGAACATATTTAGCCTCTTTGTCAAAACTAAGCTGATTGAGTGTCTTTGTAGTTGTCTCTGCATCTTCTAATCTTTTCCATTGATCCTCAGGACATTTTTTCCACTAAGATGCTGATTTTTATCTTACCAGTTAGGTAGTATAGTTTCCAATCAGGGATTGTGATGCCTCCAGCCTTGTCTTTTTGACTTTCTTCCAACAGATTTAGTGTTTCTGTTTTAATATTTAGATCTTAGGCATATTCTCAGAAGATCTGAAAATGTCTTACCACAGTGATATATGCACACCCATGTTTATAGCGACACAATTTGTAATAGCCAGATCTTGGAAACAACCTAAGTGCCCATCAACTGAGGAAGGAATAAAAAAATTGTGGTATTTTTATGCAACGGACTACTACTCAGTTATAAAGAATGATCACAATGAGATATTTATAAATAAATGGATGCAACTTGAATCTATACACATAAGTAAAATAAATCAAACTCACATGTATAAATATTGAATAGGCTGCCTAGTGTAAGAAATGGTAAGAATACAGAAGATTTGATGGTAATCATGGTTCACCATTATATTGCTTTGAAGTCTTATGTTTTCATTCATTGGTTGGAAAGGTTTTATCCTGTTTTGTTTGATCGTAATATATGTGATGGTATGAATAGTTACTTTGAAGGAAAGACAATATGGCAGTCATTGTTGATTTAATATCATCTTGCTCTGAAGTCCTAACATGCTCTTGTTTTTCTATTACCATTGATTCTATCATGTTGTGTCTTATTGGATTTTAATATGTATGATAGTATAAACAAAATTTTTGGGGAAAATGAGATAATATAGCAGCCATTGTTCATCTTTGGTTATTTGGTTCAGAATGCCTTGCAATACTTTCATTCTTTTGAGTGGTTTTATTCTATTTTCTTATGTTTGACATTATTGTGTGTAAATCTAGGCTCAACTATTTCAAAGAAAGAGACATTATGATAGGTACTGTTAATATCCAATTTTCTTGTTGTGAAGTGCTGTGCTGCTTACACTGTTCTGTTCTTATCTGCTTAGATGTGTCCTCTTTGTTTTATTCTCTTTAAAATGAGAAAAAAAATTTAAAAAAGAGATGGTCATTTGATTTTTATCTTTGGCTCCATTGATGTGGTGTATTACATTTATTGATTTGCATATGTTGGATCATCCCTGCATTCCTGGGATGAATTCCACTTGAACATGGTGCATAAACTTCTTGATGATTTGTTGCATTCTTTTCAAAATATTTCTTAAACTGAGAAATTTTGCATTCATGTTTATTGGGGGATATGTTCATAGGTTTACTCTTAGTTGTGTCTTTCTCTGGTTTTGTTATCAGAGTAATATTTGGCTCCAAGAATTAGTTAGGGAGTATTGCTTCCCTTTCAATTTCATTAAAGAGTTTGAGGAGTATTGGTGTTAAAACTTCTCTAAATTTCTTGTAGAATTCCACAATGACTACATTAGGACCTGGGCTTTTCTTTGTTGGTAAGGTTCTAATTAATTTTAAATTTCATTAACTGAAATTGGATTATTCAACAGTTTTACATCTTCTTGATTCAGCTTTGATAATTAATATGGTTCTTTGAATTTGTCCATTTTTTTCTGTGTTCTACAGCCTATGTAAGTAAAGTATTTCAAGTAGGTATTGATGAGTTTTCACAGGATATGTAGTAATTTCACCCTTTTACTTCCTCATTGCATGAATTCGAGGGTTTTTGTCCTTTTACTAAAAGGTTGACTAGAGGTTTATCACATTTGTTTATTCTTCCAAAAAGCCAACTCTTCAATGGATTAATTCATTGTTTTGTTTTATTCATCTCAAATGAATAATATCTGTCTTTATAATTTCTATTTCCTCTCTTCTATGAGTTTTGGTCATTCTTTTTTTCCTAGAAGCTTGAGGTGCATCATTAGATTGTTTATTTGTGTTCATTTCTTTTCCTGATATGAGAATTCATTGTGGTATATTTCCTTTTAGGATCACTTTCATTGCATCCCTCAGGTTTCCGTGTTCTGCATCTGCATTTTCTATAAATTGTAGATATTGCTTAATTTCTTCTTTGATTTCATCTGTGACCCATTGGTAGTATAGGATTAGATTATTTAATTTCCATGTGTGTATGTAGTTTTTGAAATTTCTTTTGCCTTTAATTTGCAATTTCTGTGCATTATGGTCAGATAACATGCATGGGATAATTTCAATTACTTTTAGTTTACTTAAGAATGTTCTATGGGATAACATGATCATTTTAGAGAACATATCATATGCAGATGAGATGAATGTATATTCTGATATTCTGTATTTTGATATTGTTGGGTGGAACACTCTATAAACCTCTGTAAGCCCATTTTTTCACAAGTTTGATTCAATCCTGTTATTTATTTACTGAATTTTTATATATTGATCTCATTGTGACAATGGTATATTAAAATCCCCCATTATTGCATATTTTATTTTTCTTGTCTATTAGTTTAGTATTATATAGTTGGGTGCTCCCATATTTGATGCATATATATTTATCATTGTTATCTCTTTATCATGAATTTTTCCCTAACAAGTTTGTAGTGACCTTCTCTCAATTCACTGATTAAAAGAAATGGATTGGCAGAATGAACAAGCAAGATTCAACATATGCTATATACAAGAGACACATCTAACTCAAAAAGAAACTCATAGACTGACAGTCAAAGGATAAAAAGCAATATTCCATGTGATGAGAACCCAAAATAAAGCAGGGGTAGCTTTTCTACTTGCAGACAATGAGGACTTCAAACCAAAAATTATCAAAAGAGATAAAAAAGGTCACTACATGCTTGTAGTTTTAAAAAAATCTGCTTTATGTTTTTAGCAGATTAGAAGTCTTCTCTACTTGAGAATATTATACTTAATAGTAAACACCAAGGATCATCATATAAGACAAGATCTTGAAAGGTATTCTTTTCAAAATATTTCTTAAATTTTACTTCTTTTTCCTTTCTGCAATCATCAACTCTGTGAGATACTAATTTAATCTGGAACAATTTTAATCACTTACTAAGTGTTCTTGTGCTTTACTTGCTTGCTCATCAGAGTACACTTCACTCTATTCTACAATCTTAAAATATTATTTTTTTTCTCATTTTAAACTTCAGTATTCCCCAAGATCTATAAAATTGATTGTTGCTTTGTTCCTGAACAGACTTGAGAGATAATCAAACTCTCAAGCTTTACAATATACCATTTCGAACGTCATTTGTAACTCTACAAAAATAAGCAATTAAGTCATTTCAATAACCCTACATTCTCAATATAACGAAGTGGAAAGATTAAGATATATTTGTTTGCTACTAGTTCAGTGCCCTCAGTTTTCTTACACTAAGCTATTGCTTACAATTCTTTTTGTGAAGAATTTTGTCACTCACATTGGCAATTTCTTCTGACATATTAATGTTTTAATTTAAAAAGTATATGCAAACAGTCTGGAATTTCTTCCCAATTATTTAATAAGGTAATATATATATTTTCCTTATTTTTATATGTGCTCTCACTTTACATATGTAGTAATGTATTAAATAGGAATACTAAAAATAAAAATTATTTATCTGAGGAAAATGTACCTTATTGGTAAACCATGTGCAATTTCAAAACCTTTAACACATTTCACACTTTACAAAAGCAATCATAAAAATGTCTTTTTTTAAATGAACAAGATAATATTGTCATTGACCTGTTCTTGGACCTCATTTTCCACAAGTGCAGTCATATTAGATTGAGTTGGAAGTTTTCACTTCCTTGATTTTTAACTTTATGTGTAAGAAATTGTTTCCCTTCATGCTGGAAAAAGGTACCAAGTTAAATTCTTAGTTCCTTGTATGTGATGAGTTCCTTGTGTGTGACAAGACTAAATAGTGGAAATAATTATAGACAGTCCAGGCTCACAGTTTGAATGTGGGACCTGGCAGCACTGGGATTTAACATGGCATGTAGTATTTGAAAAAACCTACTGTTTTATAATTTTTTCAAAGATTTTAAATCAATATTGTGTTATACTTCTATGACAGCACAAAAAGTAAAAGTGTGATATTTATTTCATGAAACAAACTCAAATGATAAATTAATAAAAATAATTTCCAAGGCCAATTATATATTTAATGTACAGTTTTATGCTGTCTTCTTTGTGACTATCCCCTGGAAAGCGTGCATTAAATAATCTGAATAAGCAATTATTTCCAAAATTAAAAACAGTGATGGGAAAAAGAATAGTTTGTCTTCAAATACCTTTGCAAGAATTTAAGGCAATGTGCCATTTCAATGTACTATTACTTGACTGAATATACTATTGATTACCATGACAGTTTGAACAGAGGAGTATAGATATTTCTCATTTAATAACATACCTGTTCAATGATTGTTTGGATTTACATTGTTAGCATTTGGACTTGAATGTTAACATGAGTGACAGCGTATCCTTAGGGTTCCCTTCTCTACAGTACAGTATTGTAATTTTTGCTAATTGTATTGTACAGTACAGTACTGCAGTTCTATGTTCTGTTATACATTGTAGTGCTCCATATAAAAGTTATGCAAATAACAGCAAAATTTTCTCTGACCATTTCTTTGCCAGGAATATTATAATGAGCATAGTATATATGATTTTAGCTACCAATTTATTTAACATTCTAGTCACAGGAACAGTGCTTGATTGTTTTTTTTTTTTGACATTTAAACAGTGAGGCTGCAAACAGTTCTATTCACCAATCCAACAAAAACTTAGTCACATGGTTATCAATCCTACACACTTAAGTTTACATACAGTTATTTCTTTTAGAGCACTTTCTTTTCTTCCTCTTGCTTTTTTTTCTTAATTGTTTTATTTAAAGAAAAAATTTTGAAATGGAAAGAGGGTAGAAACCATACAAAATCTCAAAAACAATACAAAACAAAACAAAATAGTAACCAGTAAAAATCACTAATTGATAATTATATACTTCCCTCTTAGATGCAGTTGTTCAAGTTACAAAACTAAAGTCCACAAAGTGGACATCCAAACAGTGAGACTGCAGTCAGTTTTGCTCATCCATCCAACTAAAACTTTAGCAACATGGTTATTAATTCCACACACTCAAACATACATGCAGTTATATCCTTTAGAATATTCTCTTTTCCTTTTTTTTCCTTTAAAATGACTATAATCCATTCTCATAAACTACTTAGAAGTTCTAAACATGTATAAGTCTCTACACATATACCTAGCCTTTCTGTATTAGAGGGAGAAGTAAATCAAAACAAGTCAGCAATACAAATTCCTAGAGAAACACTAAATGAAAAGAACATACAAAAACACAACATTAGGTGATCTACAGTAGTCATTATGATGTCTCTAATTATTTTCAATAAAATTGTCTATATTGTCAAATATAATATAAACTTATCATTGCTTTACATTGTTAATAAAATCTAAACATTGGAGACATTATAGGACTTCAAAGGCAGATAACAATCAAACCAGAATGGGTATCCTACTGAATCCTGTCATCTTCAGAGTAGTTGCCCCTACTCTCAGACTCAACACTCTCAAACATACCAGATTCAAATAAAATCAGTCAAGATAAAACAGTGATATAACCAATCTTCTCTGTTTTATCTCAGCCATGCTATTTTTCTATTGTTATTTGTTTACTTTTCTCCTTGATTCCACTGTCTGCCCCTTTCTTTAAGGCCCTTCTGCCATTATTCCTGGAACCCTGGTGGTTTTCTTCTCTCTCTCTAGAATGTCCTTCAGTATTCTTTGCAGGGTTGGATTGGTGGTCACAAACTCCCCCAGTTCCTCTTTGTTGTGGAAATATCTTGTCTCTCCATTAATTCTGAGAGACAGTTTTGCAGGGTACATGATTCT
>PVLA01011618.1:0-51562 GCA_004027455.1 Hydrochoerus hydrochaeris
TTTTTTTTGTTTGTGGAGGCAAATTAATTTCATTGGCTTAAAATCAAGAGGTCTACAAGATTCATTTTTCTAGAGATTTTAAGGAAAACTTTATTTCCTTACACTTTTTAGCTTATGAGGACTGTCTGTTCAGTTGGCCCTGCTCTCTTCTTTCTCTCAAAATGCACCACCCCAATCGATTTTTGTAATCAATTTGATTTCTCCTCTGGCCCTTTTTCTCTCTCTTATAAGAATTTTGATTATTACATTTTGTGTTTTTTTTCTTAGAAATCTAGGATAATATCCTGATATCAAGATTCTTAATCACATACACACAGTTCCTTTCATTATATACACTTTCTGCATAGTTTTCAGGAGCTGAGATGTAGATTACTATGGTTTATGTCAGATGCCCTGCCCCAGTCTCATGCTATCATGCATATGGCTGAATCTAGGTTTCTTGATTGGTTTCTTGTCTGGTACTGGGATTGGTGGCAGAAGTGCTACACCCACCTATGGGTGGGGCCAGTATAGAGTGTAATGGCAGGAAAAAGACATTTCTGTCTTCTTTTTGCTGTTTGAACTTGCTGTTTGGGGAGTCTATGAATGGTGTCCCTGCCATGCCACCCTGCCCAGGTGAAGCCAACTGAGTATGAACTGAAACCTCAAAAATTATAAGAAATAAACCTTCCCTTACCTGATTTTGAGTGTCAGATATTTTGTCTCAACAATGAGACAAAGGTAACTAAGACATGGATATATTGTAGATGTTCATTATTCATCAGCTCAAGTGCTTACTATTTATTAGTTGGATGATTTAGAAAAAGCTACATAATTGATATAAATTGGGGAGAGATTCTCATTCAATAAACAAGAAGTATAATTTCAAGTACAAATCAACAATGACATATAAAATTGACTTCATGTATCTAAAATAGCATCTTTCTCAAGAACATAACAGGTTAGGGGTAGTTCATGTGACTATGTAAGTCTGTTTCTGTATTGCTTACTTCATCCCACTGTTATTAGTTTTTGTATCAGCGTTATATTTGTTAATTAGTAGTTCTTTAAAATAAGTTGATAGGGCCAGGGATTTAGCTCACTGGCATAAGCACCTGCCTGGCAAGCTCTAGGTCATGAGTTTGATCCCTGGTACAAAAAATAAAAAAATAAAAAATAATATAAGTTGATATATTGTTGCATTATATATTTTACACTAAATTATCTTTCAAATTCTTTTGCATTTTTCTGCTCTTTTATTTATATATAATATTTGCAAGCAACTATACAGTTATAACAAAAAACTGTAACCAACTTTCTAGACTTTGCACTAAATCAGTATAACAATTTGCAGAGAATATTTATATTAATGACTAGTAGTTTACATTAGCAAGTCTTCCAGTCTGCATAAATTTATATTTAGTTTATCTTTGTGTTGGCCCTTCTTTTTTTTTTTGTGTGTGTGTGTGTTATTATGTAAAAAATATTTAACTTTTATTTTTTTTCTAAATAGTAAGTTGGAACCTTTTTTTTTTTGGTACCAGGGAATGAACTCAAGATCTTGCACTTGGCAGGCAGGTGCTTATCCTACTGAGCTAAGTCCCTGACCCCTATCTAAATAGTAAGTTGAAAACTGATTAATTTTCTAATAGTGTTCATATATATATATATATATATATATATATATATATATATCACATCTTAACCCTTTTACCACTCCTGCCTTCCATGGAGACTCCCAACATCTCCAAGGTTTCTTCCCCATATCTACAGTATTTACTTCCTTGTTACCTATCATCTGTCTTTTTATTTTGCTCTTTAAATTATTTATGCATCTGACTTTCTTGCATAAGGAAGCTATGCAATATTCACTCACATGTGCCTTATTTATTTCATTTACATTATGGTCTCAAGGTTTATTCATTTTCCTACAAACAACACTAATTTATCCCTCTTTATGGCTAAGTAGTACTCTATTAGATACATGTTATATATTCTTTATTTTACTTTACCTATTCTCTTTTATTTCTTTTTGTTTTTCTTTTTTTTTCATTTTGAGACAGGATCTTGCTTTTTAGTTCAGACTGGTCTTATTATGAACTCACTATGTAGTCCAGGCTGACTTGTAACTCATCCTTGTGCCTCAGCCTTTTAAAAATTTGAATAACAGATGTGTCATCACATATGGCCCACATTTTCTTTATTCATTTTTCTGTTGGTGAGACTATAGTCTGCTTTCTAGTTTTACCTCTTACAAATAGTTTCCATAAATGTAGGCACACTTGTATCACCAAAATACAGTGAGACAGCCGAAAGAGTTATACATGGGTTTGTGGGGTTTCTAACTTTAGGTTTTTTGAGGCATGCTGTAATGTTTCTAGAGTGGATAAACCAATTTATAGTCTCAGAAAAAAAGGAAAAGTATTTCTCTTTCTCCACGAAATGTGCTTTTGTCTCTTTGTTTGTTCTTCTTAATAGCCATTCTTTTTCTAGATAGATGGAATCCCATTTTTTTTTATTTACATTTCCTTATATCTGAAGATGTGGAACATTTCAGATGTATCATTGGACAACCTGGTGTGTGTGTGTCTGTGTGTGTGTGTGAGTGTGTGTGTGCATGTGTGTGTGTGTGTGTGTGTCTGTATGTGTATGTTTGTGTGTGGTCAGGAGTACATATTCATTTCAGCTGCCCTTTTTTATTTTATTTTTCCTTTTGGAAGTGTCTCAGTTTACTGAGTTCTTCATATATTTTACATACTAGGGTAGGTAGCTAATTTTTCCCATTCTCTATGTTTTCTACTCACTGCATTGTTCGTTTCATTTGATACGCAGATGCTTTTATCCTGATATAAACCCATTTTGGAGTAATTTTATTATTTCTTGTGCAATTGAGATTCTTTTCAGAAAGTTATTGAATATACTTATGACTTTAATAGAGTTAATTATTCTATCAACCAATATATTTTATTTCTCCATTTATAGTCACATTTTTTAACCATTTTGACATTATTGACTTTGTCAGATGTGTGTCTAGATTAACGCTGCATGTGAATGACCAGTTTTTCTTGAAAGTTTCTTAATGATGCTCTATTTTCTTAGTGCATGCTTTTGCTTTTTTATAATAAAATGGCTGAAAGTAATTGAAGTTATTTCATTATCCTTATTTTTTTCCTTTGGTCAATAGTTCTGTTCACAATAAATACAATTTTTGATTCCAATAGTGTATCTACGATTATTGTGAAATTTTATGTCAACATTAGTGGTGCCTATTAATAATGATGGTTTTATGTCTTTTTTCCTAATGTAAAACTTTTTTATTTAAAGAAATAAAGACATAAAATTTGAAAAAAACAAAATACATAAAGGGTAGAAAAATACAGAAAAAATGAACATCATAAAATCACTAGATGATACATTACACATTGTCATCTTAAAAATAGTTGCCAAAGCCACAAAATCAAAGCAGAAAAAGTGGCTATAAACTCAAACATTGACAGTGCAAACCATTCTGTTAAATTATCTGACAGAAATTCAGTAGTATGGTGATCTATCTTCCACACTATACATACTATTATGTTCTTTAGCGCACTTTCCTTCACTTTCAATTTTACAATATCTACTGTACTTTTTGGAACCCATTACTCTGTCAGTTTTTATTATTTTTTACACTAGAGAGACAATGTGATATTTACTAATGTGAGTCTTGTTTATTTCTTTTATGAGGACATCCTCAAGTTGCCTCCAGTTACCTATAACAGCCTCAGGATCATCCATTTAACATTGTTTTTCATCCACTTTGTGCCAGTCTGCGTTTCCACCAACAGTGGAGACGCATTCCTTTTTCCCTGCATCCTCACCATCATTATTTATTAGTTGATTTCTTGATGGCAACCATTCTTTCCAGGGTGAGACGAATTCTCAATGCTCTTTTAATTTGCATTTCTCAAATGACCAGTGTTGGTGAACATTTCTTCATGTATTTTTTGTCATTTGTATGTCTTCATCTGAGAACTGTATGTTCATCTCCAATGCCCATTTATGGAGAGACTCTTTGAATTTGGGGGGTTTGATGTTGTTCAACTCATCATATGTTCTGGATGTAAGTCCCTTGTCTGAGTGATTATTGGCTAAAATTCTTTCCCATTCTGTGGGTTTTCTTTACACTTTGTTGGTGATCTCTTTCGCAGTGCAGAAATTTTTAGTAATATTAGATCCCAGTTGTTGATTCGTTGAAGTATGTCTCATGTGGTTTGCCTTTATTCATGAATCCTCTCCCTAACCCTATGTCTCCAAGATTTCTACCTACCTTGTCCTCCAGTAGATTTAGTGTTTCTCTTTTATATGTAGTTACATGATCCATTCTGACATTAGTTTAGTGTATGGTGACAGGCATGGGTCTATTTTCAGTCTTCATGATGTGGAGAGCCAATTTTTCCAACACCATTTATTAAAGAGGCAATCTTTTTCCAGTGAACATGTTTAGCCCCTTTGTCAAATATAAGGTTGCTGGGTGGCTTTGTTGTACTCTTTGTATCTTCTAATCCATTCCATTGATTCTCAGGTCTACTTCTTGGCCACTACCATGATGATTTTATCACTATGTCATTGTATTATGGTTTCAAGTCAGGAATTGAGATGCCTCTTGTCTTGGCTTTGTTGCCCAGAATTGCCTTTGCTATTCTAGCTTTCTCCTGTTTCCAAATGAAATTTAGGATTATTTTCTCTAGATCTGTAAAGTATGTTAATAGTATTTTGATTGAGATTGCATTGGATCTGTACAACAGTTTGGGGAGTTTGGCCATTTTCACAATGTTGGTTCTTCCTAAACAAGAGCAAGGAATATCCTTCCATTTTCTGATATCCCCTTCAATCTCCTTTTTAGAGTAGTATAATTTTCAGCCTATATGTAGTTTACATTCTTGGTTAGCTCGATTCCTAAGTAGTTCATAGTCTTAGATGCTATTGTGAAAGGTGATATTTCCATAATTTCTCTCTCATGGAGCTTTTTGTTTGTGTATAGGAATGCTGTTGATTTTTGAGTGGTGACTTTGTATGCAGCTATGGTGCTGTATTTGTTTATTACTTCTAGTTGTCTTTTAATGGAGTTTTATGGGTCTTCTATGTAGAGTATCATGTCATCTACAAATAGTGATATTTTAACTTTTTATTTTCCTACTTTTATTCCTTTTATTTCCACCTCTTGTCTGATTGCTCTGGCTAATAGTTCTAGAATTATATGGAATAGGAAAGGTGATAGTGGACATCTTTGTCTTGTTCCTGATTTTAGAGTGAAGGCTTTCTGTTTTTGTCCACTTAGTATAATATTGGCTGTTCATTTGTCATAAATGACCTTTATGAAATTGAGGTACAGACCATCTATTTCTGTAGGGTTTTTATCTTGAACAGGTGTGGGACTTTATCAAAAGCTTTTTCTGCACCTATTGAGATGATCATGTGATTTTTATTTTTGCCTCTGTTGCGTATGTTGAACCATCCCTGCATTCCTGGAATAAACCCGACTTGGTTGAGGTGTATAATCTTCTTGATGATTTGCTGCAATCTATTTGCCAATATTTTATTGAGAATCTTTGCATCAATGTTCATTAGTGAGACTGATTGATAGTTCTCCTTTTTGGTTGGGTCTTTCTCTGGCTTTGGTATCAGAGTGATAATTGCCTCCAAGAATGAGTTGGGCAGGAGTGCTTCTCTTTCAATTTCATTGAAAAGTTTAAGGAGTTTTGGTGTTAAATCTTCTCTAAATTTCATATAGAATTCAGCAGTGAATCCATCAGGATGTGGGCTTTTCTTTCTTGGGAAGATTTAATCACAATTTTTATTTCAGTAGCTGATATTGGGCCATTAAAATTATTATATCTTCTTGATTGAGCTTTATATGTTCATATGTTTAGTTCATATGTTCCTAGAAACCCTAGAAACCTGTCCATTTCCTGTGTGTTTTCCACCCTGTGTGAGTAGAGATTTTCAAAGTAGGTGTTCATGATCTTTTGAATTTCCATGGTCTCTGTGGTAATTTTCTTCTATTCAGTCCTTATTGTGTGGATTTGAGGTTTTCCTTTCACTTTCTTAAGAAAGTTGGCCAGAGGTTTATCAATTTTGTTTATTCTCTCAAAAAAACAGCTCTTTGCTTCATTAATTTTTGGTATTGTTTTTTAGTTTCAATTACATTAATTTCTGATCTAATCTTTACAATTTCCTCTCTTCTATAATTTTTGGGCTTGACTTGCTCTTCCTTTTTGAGAAGTTGACATGTAGCATTAGATTATTTATTTCTGTTAACTCCATGTTCTCTATGTGGCTATTTATTGCTATATATTTTCCTCTTAGGAATGTTTTCATTGCATCCCATAGATTATGGTATGTTGTATCTGCATTTTCATTGTATTGTAGGTACTGTTTTATTTCTTCTTTAATTTCATCTGTAACCCACTGGTTATTCAGAAGGTTGTTATTTAATTTCCATGTATTTATGCAGATTTTGAAGGTTTTTTTCCATTGATTTCTAATTTTAGTGTGCTATGTTCAGATATTATGCATGGAATAATTTTGCTACTTTTGCATTTAGTTAAAAATGCTTCATGGGTGAATATATGGTCTATCTTGGAGAATGTCCCAAGTGCACCTGAGAAGAATGTATATTCCGATGTGGCTGGGTGGAGCACTCTGTAAACATTCACTAAGACCATTCACTCACAGGTATGATTCAGTTCTGTTATTTGTTTACCTACTTTTTGTCTAGTTGATCTATCTGTTTGTGACAGTCGGTGTTAAGTTTTCGTATTACAATTGTGTTCTTGTGTATTTGGCTTTTCTATCCATTAGTACTTGTCTTATTTAGTTGGTTGCTCCTGTATTTGGGGCATATATATTTAAAATTGTCAGGTCTTCCTCTTGTAATTTTCCACTTACAAGTATTTGGTTGCCTTTTTTTAAATCTCTTTTAATCCTTTGAAGTTTGAAGTTCACTTTGTCTGAAAACAGAATAGTTACCCCTGCTTTTTTCTGGGTTCCTGTTGCATGGAATACTGTTTTCCATCTTTGACTTTTAACTTGTGATTTTCTATTACCTGGGAGAATATTTCTGATTTGAGTTCCCTCATAGCTTCCTGTACTTGCTTCTTTATTTCAGTTGATATCATTTCATGCATTTCAGCTATATGTGTAGCATTTTCTTCTATGTACATGGCTCCTAATTCTTGGGATGGGTTGGAGGTTGAGATTGCATTTTGGTCTTTTATTTTGTCATTTTCCTGTATTTCCACGTTTCCAGCAATTTTCCAAAGCTTTGGATGTCTTTCCATTTTCTGAGTTTCTCTTCGATTTCTTTTTTCAGGGTATTATAATTTTCCCTGTACAGCTCCTTTACAACTTTCATTAGATTAATTCCTAGGCATTTCACTTTTTTGGATGCTAGTGTGAAGGGTGTGGCTTCTCTTATTTCTCTCTTGGTGATTTTGCTGTTAGTGTGTAAGAATGCTATTGATTTTTGAGTATTGACTTTGTATCCAGCTACTTTGCTGAATTTATTTATTATATCTAGGAGACTTTCAATGGAGGTTTGGGGGTCTTCTATGTAGAGTATCATGTCATCTGCAAATAGTGATAATTTAACTTCTTCTTTTCCTACCTTTGCTCCTTTTATTTCCCTCTCGTCTAATTGCTCTGGCTAGTATTTCCAGTACTATGTTGAATGGGAGCGGTGATAATGGATATCCTTGTCTTGTGCCTGATTTTAGGGAAAAGGCTTTCAGTTTTTGGCCATTTAATATGAGACTGGCTGTTGGTTTGTCCTATATGGCCTTTATCATATTGAGGTAGAGACCATCTATTCTAATTCTCTGTAAGGTTCTCATCATGAATGGGTGTTGGATCTTATCAAAAGCTTTTTCTGCATCTATAGAAATGATCCTGTGATTCTTTTTTTTTGCTCTATTGATATGGTGGATTACATTTATTGATTTATGTATGTTGAAGCATCCTTGCATGCCTGGGATGAATCCCACTTGGTCATAGTGTGTAATCTTCTTGATGATTTGCTGCATCTTGTTTGCCAATATTTTATTGAGAATTTTTGCATCTATGTTCACTAGGGAGATTGGCCTATAGTTCTCTTTTTTAGTTGGGTCTTTCTCAGGTTTTGGTACTAGAGTGATATTTGCTTCCAGGAATGACTTAGGAAGAATTGCTTCCCTTTCAATTTCATTGAAGAGTTTGAGGAGTGTTGGCATTAAGTCTTCTTTGTATTTCTTGTAGAATTCCTCAGTGAATCCGTCTGGGCCTAGGCTCTTCTTTGTTGGTAGGGACTTGATTATATTTTCAATTTCATTAATTGAAATTGAGTTATTCAGCAGTTTTACATCTTCTTGATCCAGCTTTGTTGGTTTGTATGTTTCTAGGAATCTGTCCATTTCTTCTGTGTTATCAAACCAGGGGAGCCAGGCCTGCCAAAGGGGGAGCCAAGCTGGTGCCACACTGCAAGGTGAGTTGCAGCTTGCCAGGGCAAGCCTGGAAGGGTTTGGGACCAATGATCCCAGAGGTTCGGTGCCTGCCCAGTCCCCTTGGGTCATTGGACAGGGCTCCAGAGGATTCGCAGGCTTGTGTGGACTGCACCCAGCAGACTTCAGTCAACCAGGTGAGCCAGGCTTGCCAAAGGTGAAGACAAATCAGTGCCACGTGGCGAGGCCAGTAGCAGCTCGCCAGGGCAGTTCTGGTAATGTTTGGGACCATCGTTCCTGGAGACTGGGTGCCTGCCCAGACCCCTTGGGTCATTGGACTAGGCTCCAGAGGTTCCGCAGGCTTGAGTGGACTGCGCCCAGTAACCTTCATTCAGCCAGGGGAGCCAGGCCCACAGAAGGGGGAGCAAAGCTCGTGCCTTGTTCATGGATAAGAAGAATAAATATTGTAAAAATGGCCATTCTCCCCAAATTTTTATACACATTCAATGCAATTCCAATGAAAATACCACCAACATATCTCATAGATCTAGAGAAATCACTCCTAAAATTCATCTAGAGCCAGAAGAGAACTAGAATAGCAAAAATGATTCTAAGCAGCAAAGCCAAGGCAGGAGGCATCACAATCCCTGACTTGAAGTTACACTAAAAAGCTACTGTAGTAAAATTCACATGGTAATGGAGTAAAAACAGATCTGAAAATCAATGGAATACACTAGAAGAAACAACTACAAACACACTCAACCACCTTATGTTTGATAAAGGGGCCAAGCATGTTCGGCTGGAAGAATGACAGTCTCTTTAATAAATGGTGCTGGAAAATTGGCTATCTATATGCTGAAAACTAAAATTATATCCATGCCTATCACCATGTACTAAATTAAATCCAAATGGATCAAAGATCTAAATATTAAAACAGAAACACTAAATCTGTTGCAAGACAAAGTAGGTAAAAATCTTGAAGACATAGGGTTAGGTAGAAAATTCATGAACAAGAACCAAACTGCACAGGAAATTCTTCCAAGAATCAATAACTGGAATCATATCTTATTAAAGTGTTTCTCCATGCCCAAAGAAATCTCCAGCAGAGTGAAAAGAAAGCCTACAAACTGGGAAAAATTCTGAGTGGACTCTCCCTCAGACAAAGGACTTCTGTCTAGAACTTAAAAGAATTAAAAAAAATCGGACCCCTGAAATTCAAAGACCCAGTCCAAAATTGGGCATCTGAGATGAACACACAGTTGTCAGATGAAGAAATATGAATGGCAAATAAATACATGAAAAAATGTTCATCATCATTGGTCATTAGAGAAATGCAAATTAAAACCACACTGAGATACCATCTCACTCCAGAAAGAATGGCCAGGATCAACAAAACTACCAACAACAAATGCTGGAGAGGCTGTGGGGAGAAAGGAACTCTTCTGCACTGTCAGTGGGAGTGTAGACTGGTGCAAACACTGTGAAGGTCAATCTGGAGGATTCGTGAAAAAGCTGGGGATGTATATTCCCAGAAGATCTGAAAACATCTTACCGTAATGATATATGCACACCCATGTTTATAGTGACACAATTTGTAATAGCCAGATCTTGGAAACAACCTAAGTGCCCATCAACCGAGGAATGGATAAAAAAATTGTGGTACTTGTATACAATGGAGTACTACTCAGCTATAAAGAATCATCACATTGAGATATTTATAAATAAATGGATGCATCTTGAATCTATACTCATAAGTGAAATAAATGCAACTCTCATGTATAAATACCATATAGTCTCCTTCATGTAAGAAATGGTAAGAGTACAGAAGATTTTATGGAAATCATGGTTCACCATTATACTGCTTTGGTGTCTTATGTCTTCATTCATTGGTTTGAATGGTTTCATTCTTTTTTGTTTGACCTTAATATATGTGATCATATGAATAGTTACTTTGAAAACAAGACAGTATGGTAGCTAGTGTTGATTTAATATCATCTTGCTCTGAAGTCTTTCCATGTTTTTGTTTTTCTATTACCATTGGTTCTATTATGTTGTGTCATATTGGATTTTAATATGTATGATAGTAAACACAAAAGTTTTATGGAAAATGAGATAATATAGCAGCCATTGTTCATCTTTGGTTATTTGGTTCAGAATGTCTTGGAATACTTGCATTCTCTTGAGTTGCTTATTCTACTTTGTCATGTTTGACATTATTGTGTGTAAAGCTAAGCTTAACTATTTCAAAGAAAGAGACATTATGATACCTACTGTTAATATCCAATTGTCTTGTGAAGTGTTGTGTTGCTTACATTGTTCTGTTCTGATCTGCTTAGATCTGTCCTCTTTTGATTTATTCTCTTTAAAACAAAAAAAGCCTGTGATTTTCTTCTTGAGTCAAATGTGTTTCTTCTACACAGAATATTGTGGGGTCTTGTTTCTTGATCCATTCTGTCAACCTGTTTCTTTTGATAGGTGAATTGAGCCCATTTACATTTATGGATATCACTGATATGTAGTGGTGGACTTTGCCATGTTGTGTTCCTGTTGTTGACCTCCTGCTTTTCTCACTTGTTTAATTTCTCATCCATCCTGGTGGTTTCTTTCTGTTGTTTTCCTGGAAATTGTGGTCATTTTTATCTTTATCTAGCCTGTCTTTCAGTACTCTTTCTAGGGTTGGTTTGCTGGACATCAATTTCTTCAGTTGTTCATTGTCATGGAAGTATCTTGTTTCTCCATTAAATTTTAAATATAGTTTTGCTGGGTGCATCAGTCTGGATTGAAAGTTGTTTTCTCTTAGGGCTTCACTCCAAGCTCATCTTAACCTGAAGGTTTGCTCTGAAAAGTCTGCCATGATTCTTTAGGCTTTCCTTGATAGATGAGTTGTGTCTGTTCTCTAACAGCTTTTAGTGTTCTGGTTTTTGCTGTATGTCTGGGATCTTAATTATATGTCTGGGTGTAGATTTATGTTGGTTGTGAATGTTTTGCATTTTATATGCCTCAATTATTTGTGTATCCATTTTTCCCCATGTTTGGGAAATTTTCTTCTGTATTTCTGTGAACATTTAATTATGTCATTTGCATTGATTCCTGCATCTTCACTGATGCCTATTAGTATTATATTGTTTCTCTTGGCATCATCTTGAAGCTGTTGGATTGTCATTTCATGTTGCTTTGTTGATTTTTAAGTGCTACCCTTTCATGATCGATATCTGCAATCCTATCCTCAAGGTCTGAAATTCTATCCTCAGCTTCATTTAAGTGGTTTTGCCAACTTTCAATAGAATTTTTTGTTTCTTGGATATCTCTTTGATTTTGTTTCATGGATTCTGCTTTTTTTCTGCATTGTCCATTCAAAGTTTCAATCAATTTCCCATGCTCCTTTTTCTATCTATTTTTTCTCTAGCTATGTTGAGCAACTTATTTACTAATGTTGTTTCTGTGTTTATGTAAGACATTATTTCTAATTTGATTTCCTCTATAGCCTCATTGATTTGTTTCTTTACTTAATTTTCTATCTTTTCACAGATTCCTGGTGTGTGACATTTAAAGTCCTCTATTTCAATGCAATCTGTACTTGCTCTAGATGGACTAGATGTTTGAGATTGCATTTTTGCCTTTTTGTTTTGCCATTTTTACTTTTTGCATAAATATTTGTTCTTTCAGTCCCAACAGTCTCATCTCTCTTTAGTGTGAATTGTAGGGTCCTACTGTGTTTGATTTTTGCCCAATTTCTGGGTACCACAATGAAGAGGAGAGCCAGTCACCTGATTTCCTCCTACATGGCCTGTTGGGTGAATCTTTTATTCTTTCTGGGCTAACTAACCTAAAAGTATTGATGTAGGTCAACTCTTAGTTCCTGCTGTTGCTATGTGTTCAGCTTTTTGCAGACCACCAGATCTCGCTGTCTATAATGCTTGTGTCAGCTGAGGCCCTACTGCGTAACTGTGTTTCTCATAAGTTCTTTTAATTTTCTCCAGGTTGGGGAAGGCCTTATTGGCACACTCTTCAACCTGTCTGATGTTCTCTGTGTAGAGGAGGGGATCACCCACTCTCTTGCCAAGTTCACCAAGGTCTTACATTTGGAGGGAGCTTCACTTCCATTCCTATTTAGCCACTGCAGAACTGTGTTTTAGGGGCAAACTCACCACACTGACTGGAGTCTACTGAAGTCTTCTGTTTAGGTGTGGGGTTCCTGATTCTCCCATCAAGCCAGCATGATAATCTGCTATAGTTCAATGTTCTGTCAGAGGGGGTTAGAGTCAAAGATCAACCACAGTACAAGGTCCAGGAGGTGGGAGGGTTCTCTGAGGGACAGGCCCACAGCAGCAGTCTCAGGTGTGTTGGAGGTATCTCCTGCATTCTGGGCCATGGCCAGAGTTGTCCCAGGCATTTGGGGCTGATGGGATTGCCCATGGGAGTGGTTCAGGGTTTCACAGCACTCAGGGTTGAAAGGTTGGCCCGTGACAGCAATTCAGGGCCTCTCAGTTGTGCCAGGCTGAGGGGCTGGCCTATGCCAGCAGTTTGGGGCATCTCAGGCATGTTGAGGATGTCCCAGGCATTTCAGGCCAAGGGGCAGGCCCACAGTGGTGGTCCAGGTATCTCAGACATGACAGCGGTATCCCAGCCATGTTGGACCAAGTGACAGGCCTTCAGCAGCAGTCAAGGTCATCCCAGGTTGAGGGGCAGGCCCACAGCAGCAGTTTGGGACATCTCAGGCAGGCAAGGGGTATCCCAGGCATTCCCTGGCTGAGGGGTGGGGCTTCAGTGGCAGTCCAGGAGTCTCAGTTGAACCAAGGGCATCTCAGGCATTCTAGGCTGAAGGGCAGGCCCATGGCAGTGATCTGGGATGTCCCAGGCATTCAGGACTGAGGAGTGGGCCTGTTGCAGCAATCCAGAGCATCCCAAGTGCTCAGTGTTGAGGGGCAGGCCCAGCAGTGGTCTGGGGCATCTCAGCTGTGCCAGGCCAAGGGGCAATCCTATAGTGGCAGTTCAGGATGTCTCAGGCATACCAGCCATGTTCCAGGCTTGTGGGTGCACAGCAGCAGTTGAGCTGAGTGCTGGCCCCCAGTGGCAGTCCGGGGAATCCCAGGTGCTCTGGGTTGAGTGGCCGGCCTGCAGCAGTGGTCTTTGGTGTTTCAGGTTAGCAGTGCCAAGGGGCAGGCACATGGCAGCAGTTTGGGGCATCTCAGTGTGCCAGGGGTATCCCAGGTGTGCTAGGCCTAGGGGTGGGCCCACTCTTAACATAAAACTTTTCAAATTTACTTTCTTTTTTCTCTTTTTTTCTAATTTCAAAATTAACTTACACAATGCAGTATTAAAACAAATGTGAACTAGTAGACATTTTTGTCCTGAGCTCATTAAAATTTTAAATACTTAACACTGAGATGAGATTTTTTTATACCAATAACATAAATTATTCTATACTATTAAGAGTGCTTGAAAAAAAGAGTGCTTGAAAACATGTTATATAGATGTACAAACTTTCTAAAACTAACAGAATTTTATATAATGCAAACATACCCTAATAAAATGTTGAAAAAATATTGAGTAAGCTGCTTTCCATTTCTTTTTTTCAATGAGTTTTATAAATAAGCTTTGTGTTTCATTAAATAAATATTCTATATATTAACATGAGCACATTATTTCTCCTTTATCATCATATCTTAACATAGTAAATTGCAAATGTTAAACCAAACTGAAATGATCTCCATAAGGTAGTAATATAGTATGCTTCCTACATATTGAATTTTCCAAATAATTTTGTATATTTATTTGTGAGATATACTCTTGTAGTTTTATTATTTAACTTGTTAGATTTTTGTGTCAGTATTACAATATCCTCATAGAAATGCTGACAAGCATTTTCACATTTTCTATATTTTCAAAATCTTTAAAATAATTATTTCTTCATTAGGTGTTTTGCAGAGTTAATCAATGAAGACGTTCAGACCTGGAATTCTCTGAGCCGGTTAGATATTTTTCTCATTAATATCTTGATGTCTTAAATGTAAGAACAGTAATTCAACTTTTAATTTACAACTATTTCAGTTTTTATAGTCTAATATTTCTATTGGTAAATGTTTGATTAAATTCATTGCAAGGAGCTGAAATATGTACTTGACATTTCTTAATTCATTTTAACCTTCTCAGTTCTCCCGATTTCCTGATAGAGACTTCATGCATATACATAGCACTTCACATCCCTTTCTTTAATTTCAGTTTTTTCTATCTCTCCTCTCCCTCTGGCTACAGATTCCCTTCTCATAGGTCAAAGATCCATTTTGATATTTTATATTGTCTATCTTTTATTTTACTCTTTAATTATGTGTAGACTCTCACATAAGGGAAAATACACAGTATTTAAGCTTGTGTGTCTGATTAACTTCATCTAACATTATCATCTCAGGGTCATTCATTTTCCTGCAAAAAGCACAAGTTTATCATTCTTTATGGCACAGTATTGGGGTATTGCATATAAATACCTCAACTTTATCATTTCATCCATTGATAAACATACAAAAGTTTCCAAATCTTTTACTTTATAAGTCGTTCTGTTACCATATAAACATGGTTGTTCATAAATCACTGTTATGTGAGGTCACTAATACTTTGGGAATGATAGCAAGAAAGGGTCCTTTCTTTGATATGCTTACATTATTGACTTGCATATGACAAACACTATATGCATCCCTGGAATTAATTCTACTTGGTCATGATGTGTCTTTTTTGATGATATGCTGTATTCTGGTTGCCAGTATCTTACTAACGATTTTTGCATCCATGTGCATCAAAAGACTGGCCAGCCATTCTCTTTGTTCTTTGGGTAATTTTTAGGTTTTGAAATCAGGATAGTGCTTACTTTCAGGGTTACCTGGTACCACTGCTTCTTTTTCAAGTTTATTAAAGACTTTGAAGGCATTGCTGTTAATTCTATAAAAATCTTGCAGAGTTTGGTAGTGAATCCACCAGGACAGGTACTTTTCTAAATTGATAATTTATTTATTAGTTCTTCAACTTTATTGACTAATATTGAATTATTTAGGGTATTAAAGTATTCTCATTTCAATTTGAGCAGTGCATATATATTTTTAGGAATCCCTCCAAATCCTCAGACTTTCTGTTTCTTTAAAGTACAGGTTGTTTCAGATAATATTTTAGATTTTGGCAGAATCCGTTTTGATTTGTTTTTCCTTTTTTTCTTCTAATTGCATGTATTTGAACCTTTTCTTTCCTTATTTTAATAAGATATGATATGTTTGTCTATTTTTTTATTCTTTGACAGAAACAGCCCTTAAATTATACTAGGCACAGTGGCCTACATGTTTAATTCCAGCACTAGAAAGGCTCAGGCAAATAGATCACTGCTATTTTGAGGACAAATTGGGCTACCTGATGAGTTCCAGGCTAGTTTGAACTACAAAATGAGACTCTGGAAGAAAAAAAGATACTTGATTTATTGACCTTTTAAACTTTTAATTATTCTCAATTTTAATAACTTTTGCTCTGATCTTTATAATTTCCCTCCTTGTAACAGTTTAGGAATTTGATTTTTCCTGAATTTCAAAGAATTTGAAATGTATAACTAGGTTATTTATTTGAACTCTGTTTTTCAGTTGTGGGCATTCAACACTATAACCTTCCCTCTTAAGACTGTTTTCACTGTGACCCATGTGTTCCACTGTGCTGTACTTGTACAGTTGTTTTACTGTAGGAACTGTCTAATTTCCTCTAATTCCATTTCTTCTTGACCCATGTACTATTCACAAATATATTTTTATTTTAATGTGTTTGAATAGTTATTTGTTTCTTTTGCTGTAGATATCTCTTTTCATTGCACTATGATCTGATAATGTGCATGTGATATTTTAACAAGAGATTGATTAGGATATCAGAAAATGGAAAGTTATCTTCTGTTCCTGGATTAGCAGACAATATAGTCATACTAGCCATGCTTCCAAAACACATAGATTTAATGCACTCCCAATCAAAAATAGCAATAACATTCATTAAAGAATTAGATTAATAATTCTAAAGTTAATATGGAATCAAGAGAGACATATATTAGCAAAATCAAATTCAAGCCACAGTACAAAGACAGAGGGCATCACAGTGTCATATTTAAGTTATACTACAAAGCTATCATTCTGCAAATACATGCTGTTGACAAAAAATAGACTTGTGGCTTAGAGGAATCAAATAGAAGATGCAGAAACAGCACTGAGAACACTCAGCTTCATTGCCTTTGACAAAGGAGTAAAATCACTTTAATTGAGGAAACATAGCCTCTTTAATTACTGGTGCTGGAGAAATTGGTTAACCACATAACATAGATTGAGCCAACACATATCTCTCACCATGCCCCAAACTAAAATCAAAATTAGTGAAAGATCCATAGTATAAGAGAAACACTTAATCTGAAGAAAGACAAAAGAAATAAATAACTTGAACATATAGATATAGCCAAAGATTTTCTGAAAGGAAACCCAGTTGGGCAAGGAATGGTAGCAAGAACCAACAATTGTCATCAAATAACATTTTTATAAAAAATACTTCTACATAGCAATGGTAGCTACCAATAAAGTGAAGAGACAATCTATACATTGACAAAAATATCAAGCTACTTCTCACATGAAGTACTAATATATAATATATATAAAGAACTCAAAAAACATAAAGACTCACAAAATTAAACAAATTAAGACAACTTTGGAATTCCATATCGCCACTGAAAGAATGGCTATCATTAAAAAATCAAGCAATAACAAATTGCTTGGGAAAGGCAGAGGGAAAGAATACTGAAGAAAAGAACCCTTCTTCATTGTTCATGAAGGTGTAAAGTAATACAATAGCTGTGGAAATACCTTGAAAAATCTTTTGCAGTTCCTTAAGCATATCTTATGGATTATTATGAAGTGTGTTTTCAAAAAAGTTCCTTGCACTGTAGAAAAGAATTTATATTCTGTTGTTAGATGGAGCACTCTGAATGCATTTATTAATTTCATTTGTTTGAATGCTTGGTTCAACTCAGATATATCTTTACTGATTTTTTTGTATATTTGATCTGACTGCTTTTTCCTGTGGTATGTTGAAGCCTTTCTTTACAATTATTTTAGTGTTTATGTGATTTTTCATGTCCATTAGTATTTGTTTTATGAAACTGAGCAAACTTCTGTTTCATACCTGCATGTTTATGATTGCTATCTCTTCCTGTTGAATTTTATTCTTAAACATTAAGTAGTGACATTTTTTGACTCTTCATATCAGTTGTTGCTTGATCTTGATTTTGTCTGAAGTTAGAATAACTACTCCAGTTTTTTTCCAGGCTTACATTTCATGAAAAAGTGTTTTCCATCATTTGATTTTCATCTATGTTTCACATCACTGGGTTTTTTTCTTTTTTAATTTTAAAGAGCAAAAAATAAAAATATCAGTGGAACAGTTTCAAAACAGGAGAGTAGGAAAGTTGCAATAAGCACATTGTATATTGTTTTCTTCATAGTAGTTACCCAGAGTATAAAATATATGCATGATATTTTGACAAAAAAATATTAGTACAACCTTTATTTTTGATTATCTAAGAGAAACAAGCTCTATAACTATCTTAACTACCTTGTGTACAAATACATATATATGTATTTGTATATCTTTTTTCATTCCTTCCTTTCCCCTTCTCCCATTATGCCAATCTGTGTCATTTGATTAGTGAATTTAGATCATTCTCTTTGAGAGTTATTAGTGAAATATATTTACTTTCATTCCATTATTTTCCTGTTACCAATTTCCTTATTTTCTGCTTCACTTAATTACTAATTCTGGTATATGTATTCATTTATTTTAACTAATTGTCAATGTTGAATTTATTGTAAATTTCTAGGATATCCTTGAGAATTTTTTGCACTGGTGGTTTATTGCTCATAGATATCTTGATGCTCTCCTTGTCATGAAAATTTCTTATTTCTCCATCAACTGAAGAAAAGTCTTACCATTTACATAAGTCAGGATTGTATATTGTCATCTTTTAGGACTGGAAACACTTCATTAAAAATCCCCCTATCCATTAAAATTTGTTGAAAGAGATCTGCTATAATTCTAGTGAAATGCCTTTTAAATGTGATTAATTTCTTCCCTAAGAGCTTTTAATATTTTGTTTTGTGAAGAACTTGTGGTACTTTGAACATAATGTGGCATAAAAAAGTTTTCCTTTAGTCATTTTGAGGTTCTATGTGCCTCACTTTTCTGTATTTTATTTCCCCATGTTTGAGAAATTTTATGTTCTTATTCCTTGGAACAGGTTTGTCATCCTGTTTGTGCTTTCTTCTAGTCTTTCACTTTTTTTGTTTATTCTTAGACTATTGATGTTTGCATCATTCAGCAGTTGCCAGGTCCATATATCATTTTATTTACCATATGTAGGTATTTTATTTGTTAATTTTATATTTTATTAGTGTATATTTGTCATACATATTGATTACAATCATCATAGTGATTTTATGCCTGTACATTATATATCTTGATTCTTTTTTTAGCTCTGCTTCCCCTCCTTATTTACAAAATCTTATTTTCACTTTCCCTCCTAATTTCTTTTTTCCCTTCCTCTCCTTAGCCATATGCACTCCCTTCTTCTCCTTCTCATTTGAACGTATTTTTCATGCTTTCGAATATCTAACCCCCATTGTGATCTTTGTTTGCCCTTTTCATTTCTCACACAAGAGAAATAATGTAATTTTATAATTGTGTGTCCAATTTATTTCACTTATGATTATGATTTTGAGTCAGCCAAACAATATAAACATTAAGTTGTTTTTTCACTTCAGGTACTATCATTTTGTGTTCCACCAAATCAGCTGGTTGATATTCGGGGGCTTTTTCTGTCTCCCTGCCTGTGTGCTGTCTGGCTCATGAGAATGCATTGCTTGGCTTTTCCCACAAATAACTCAAAATTTATTCATAAATGAAGAGTAACATTCCATTGCAAGTGAGTATCACATTTTCTTTGTACATTTATATGTTGATGGGCATATTATCTGTTTAAATACTTATCTATTATAAATTGTGTTGCAATAAAGATAGGAATACATATATCATTGTGATGTGGTGCTTTCAATATTTTGGGTTGAAAAATGGGAAGAGAATAGCTGAGAGAAATGGGACCTCTAGTTTTAGTTTTTTGAGAAACCTCTGATACTGAATTCCACAGTGATTGTACCAGTACATACGCCCACACGCAATAGAAAATGGTTCATTTTACCCTACCGCCAATTTTTAATTATTTAAAAATAATTGCTGAAAATTATGTTTAAAGAGAATAAAACAAAACAATAAAATGGAACAAAGCAAAATAGTGAGAACTACACTGGAATTCAAGAACAAGAAAAAAGGAAATCCTCCACAGTTGCTATATTGTTATTCTCTAAATAGATGCTCCATCTACCAGTTTTGGGCCTGAAAGGTCAACCAAACAATATAAGCATTAAGTTGTTTTATACTTCAGTTAAACTATCATCTCATTTTGTGTTCCTCCAAATCAGTTGGTTGCTATTGGGTAGTTTTTCCTGTCTCCCTGCCTGTGTGCTGTCTGGCTCATGGGAATGCATTGTTTCACTTCTTGGTTCTCCTGCCAGCCTGCACAGCTGCTTCTGGCTCACAGGAGGGTGTGGCTTGGCTTCTTGATTCTCCTTCCAGCCCAAAGCTGCAGCTAGTTCATGGTAGGACATGGGTTGGCTTCTTAGTTCCCCTTCCAGGCTTCATGGATGCTTCTGGCTCACAGGACCTGCAGCTTGACTTCTTCGTTCTGCTGACTCACAATTACTAGCATGTGGTATTGGTTGATTTTTGAAGACATGCATCCTTTCTGGAATGAGTTGGAGTCTCATTATTGTTTTCCTTTGCATTTCTTAGATTACTAGAAATGTTGATATTTGAAAAACACATTTACTTGCAGTTTATAATTCATCTGAGCAATCTCTATTCATTTTAGTTGCTTTTTTAATGGGGTTGTTACATTAAGGGAATCTGAATTTTTTGAGTTCTTTATATATTCTAGATATCAGTCCTTTGAGGATTGATTGTGGAATTTTTCCATTATATATTTTCTCTTCACTGCATTGATGATTTCTTTTGCTGTGGAAAAGCTTTCTAATTTAAAAAAATTCCACTTGTTTATTGTTTATAACACTTCCAGTACAACCAGGGTGATGTTCATAAAGTTTTTCCCTCCATTCATGTTTTCCAGAGATTTACCTATTTTATCTTCCTGCAGATTCAGTGATTCTGTTTTAATAGTTAACTATTCAAACTGTTTAAATTTTAGTTTAATGCTTGGTGAGATATATGGCTCATGATTCAAGTTTTTTAACATATGGAAATCCAGTTTTTGCAGCATTATTTATTAAAGAGGATGCCCTTCTTCCAGTGAAAGCATTTCGTCCATTTGTGAAAGACAAATTAGTTCAGTACACTTGGAGTTCTTTCTGAATCTTGCACTGTGTTTCACTGGTTTTCAAGTGACTTTCTTATTGCTTTGTGCCAGAACCATGCACTTTTTATGACAGAGAGTTAGTAGAATAACTTCAAACTAAGCATTGTGCTGTGAACCAGAGTCAAAAAATGTGAAGATACAATTTCAGATATAGAAGATAGGATTGTGGTTGGTGATCATCAAATGACAGATCTCATAAAAATATCAATTGATCCACAAAAATTAATCCAGGTTAATTGAGATTATGCAGTGAATGCTAATATTTAAATGTGATTTAAATCAATGAAGAATCAGAAGATAGCATAAAGGGCATAAAATCTGCTCACAGAAATAATATCAGAGAGCTTTTGAATTATGGAAACAGAATTTGAGATTTGGATAAGTGAAGTTTATAGAATACAAATTAGTCATGATCAGAAAAAGCAAACTATACCAAGACATGTAAGTTAATATTGCAGAAATTTAATGTGAGAATAGAATATTAAAAGCTTTTAGAAAAAAGATATAAATCAATTACTAAGGAAAATGTATCATAATTATATAAGTCATCTCAACTCAAACCCTTGAGTGAAGGAGAACAAGGAGTGGAGTACATCAATCCTTAAAGAAAACCACTTCCAAATCACACTGATGTACTTAACAAAAATATCTTTCAAAATTAATGGAGAAATAAAATACTTTTTCATGAAAAAGAACAACTGAAATAATTCATCACTACCAAAACAGCAGCTCATAAATTTCTGAAGGATACTCTAGAAAAAGACAACAATTCAAAGAATTCCAATGTAATGAATCCACTAGCCACAACAAGCAATTAAACTGAAAGAAAATAAGAGAACCAACAACATGAAAACAATATGACAGGGATAAGTCAATACATATCAGTTATAATCATCAAAATGACTATTCTCAATTCACTAACAAATTCAACAGATTAAAAGGTGTCAAGAAACAAGATCTAAAAATATGTTACAGGTGAGAAACATATTTAAATTAAAAAAAGCATCACAGAGTAAATGTCCAAAGATGAAAAACAGTATTCCATGCAACAGGAACATAGATAAAAGCAGAGGTATTCCTTCTATTTGCAGACAAAGTGGATAATAGGACATAACTGATAAAGAAAGACAAATAGGTTCACTTAAAACTTGAAAAAGGAAATTCAAGAGTAAAAGATAATAATAATAAGTATATATGCTCCCAATACCAGCACACTGAACTATACAGAACAAACACTAAAGGATATCAAAATTAGGTGACCACTAATACAATTATAATGGGGCATCTTAATGCTCCTCTGCCACAAATACACAGACTAACTAGGCAAAAAAATCAGAGAATAATAATCAGAGCAGAGCAAATAATTTTTTCTTTTTTTTCCTTTAAAGAGGAAAAAAACAGAAAAAGGGTAGGGAGATATTACAGAATTTCAAAAAAAGATAAACAGTAAAAAAATCACTAATTGATAAATTACATATTGTCATTTTAGAAATAGTTGTTCAAGTTACAAAACTAAAGCACACAAGTGGACATTTAAGTAGTGAGACTGCAAACAGATCTGTTCAACAATCCAACAAGAACTTAGAAATATGGTTATTAATTCTACACACTTAATATACATGCAGTTATATCTTTTATAGCACTTCCTATTTCCTTGCTTTGTTACAATTGCAATTATACATGGTTTTAATTTCATTTAAAGAGAAAAAAGGCAAAACAGTAAAAAGGGTAGTAACAATACAGAATTCTAAAAGAAAAAAAGAGAAAAAAATACTAAGAAATCACTAGCTGATAAATCACATATTGTCATCTTGGATATAGTTGTTTAAGTTACAAAATTAAAGGATACATAGTACACATTCAAACAGTGAGACTGCAAACTGTTCTGCTTAAACATCCAACAAAGTTTCAGGATTATGGTCATTTATTTTACACACTCAAACATACATGTAGTTATATGTCTTAGAGCACTTTCTTTTCCACTTTATTTTATAATAGCAATTACATATTTTGGGTTTTATTACTCTTATAGTTCTTATTATTTTTATACTAGAGATACAATGTGATATTTATAAATATGATTCTTATTTATTTCACTAATGAGGATAGTCTCAAGTTGTCTCCATTTACCTATGAAGGCTTCAAGATCATCCTTTTTATAGCTGAGTAATAATCCATTGTATAAAAATACCACACTTTTTCATCCACTCTTCAGTTGATGGGCATCTTGGTTGTTTCCAAGATTTAGCTATTGCAAATAATGTTGCTATGAACATGGGGCACATATATCACTATGACATGAACGTTTCAGTTCTTCTGGTAAAATTCCCAGGAGGGGAATAGCTGGATTAAATGAAGCTTCCAATCATAGTCTTCTGAGAATTCTCCATATGGATTTCTGTAGTGGTTACACCAGTCTACATTCCCACCAACAGTGGACCAGTGTTCCTTTTTCCCTGCAGCCTCGCCAACATTTGTTATCATTTGATTTCTTGATGGCAGCTAATCTTTCCTGAGTGAGGTGAAATCTCAATTTTGTTTTGATTTTATTTGTTGAATGACCAGTGATGGTGAACATTTCCTCATGTACTTATTTTCCATTTGTATATCTTTCTCTGAGAACTGTGTTTTCATCTCAGATGCCCATTTTTGGAGAGGGTCCTTGAATTTAGGGAGCCTGATGTTTTTCAGTTCTTTAAATATTCTGGATATAAGTCCTTTGTCTGAGAGGTTGCTGGCTAAAATTCGTTCCCAATCTGTGGGTTTTCTTTTCACACTGTTGGTGATTTCTTTTGAAGTGCAGAAACTTTCCAATAATATGAGATCCCAGGTGTTGATTTTTTGAAGTGTTTCCTGTGCAGTGTGTATTTTGTTCATGAATTCTCTGCCTATCCCTATGTCGCCAAAGCTTCTACCTAACTTGTCTTCCAGTATATTTAGTGTTTCTGTTTTAATATTGAGGTCTTTGATTGATTTAGACTTTAGTTTTGCACATGGTGATAGGCATCGATCTAAATTCAATCTTTGGAATGTGGAGAGTCTATTTTTCCAAGACCATTTATTAAAGAGGCTCTCCTTCTTCCAGTGGACATATTTAAGCCTTTGTCAAATATCAGGTGGCTGAGTGTCTTTGTAGTTGTGCTTGCATCTTCTATTCTGTTCCATTGATCCTCAGGTCCATTTCTTTGCCAGTACCATGCTGATTTTATCATTGTGACTTTACAGTACTGTTTCAAGACGGAAATTGAGATGCCTCCTGCCTTACCTATGTTTCCCAGAATTGCTTTTGCTATAATAGGTTTCTTCTGTTTCCAAATGAATTTTAGGGTTGTTTTTCTAGATCTGTGAGGTGTATCAAGGGTATTTTGACTGAGATTGCATTAAATATGTATAACAGTTTTGGGAGTATGGCTATTTTCATAATTTTGGTTCTTCCTAACCAAGGGCAAGGAATATCCTTACATTTTCTAAAATCTTCTTCAGTCTCCTTTTTTAGTGTAGTACAATTTTAAGTATATAGGTCTTTAACATTTTTAGTTAGGTTGATTCTTAAGTATTTCATTTTTTTAGATATTATTTTAAAGGGCAATATTTCCATAATTTCTCTCTTGGTGAGTTTTTGATTGTGTATAGGAATGCTATTGATTTTTGAGCACTGACTTTGTATCCAGCTATACTGTTTGTTTATTATCTCTAGTACTCTTTTAACGGAGTGTTTTGGGTCTTCTAAATAGAGCATCATGTCATCTGTAAGTAGTGATAGTTTAAATTCTTCCTTTCCTATCTTTATTCCTTTTATTTCTCACTCTTATCTGATTGCCTTGGCTAGTCTTTCCAGAAATATATTGAAAAGGAGTGGTGATAGGGAACATCCTTGTTTTGTTCCTGATTTTAAAGTGAAAGTTTTTAGTTTTTGTCAATTTAATATAATGTTTGCTGTTGGTTTACCATAGATGGCCTTTATAAGAATGAGTTAGACACCATGTATTCTGAGGTTCTGAAGAATTTTTATCATGAAAAGTTGTTGGACTTTATCAAAAGCTTTTTCTACATCTATTGAGATGACCATGTGGTTTTTGTTTTTGGCTCTGTTGATGTGGTGTATAACATTTATTGATTTGCATTTATTAAACCACTCCTGCATTCCTGAAATGAACCACACTTGGTCATGATGTATAATCTTCTTGATGATTTCCTGCATTCTATTTGCCAGTATTTTATTGAGAATCTTTTCATCAATGTTCATTAGTGAGATTGGCCTAGAGTTCTCCTTTTTGGTTGGGTCTTTCTCTGGTTTTGGTATGAGAGTAATACTTGCCTCCAGGAGTGATTTAGGGAGGATTGCTTTATTCTCAACTTCATGGAAGAGTTGAAGAAGTATTGGCATCAAATCCTCTCTAAATTTCTTATATAATTCAGCTGTGAATGCCCCAGGACCTGGGCTTTTCTTTGTTGGTAAGCTTTTAATTACATTTTTTATTTCAATAACTGATATTGTGTTGTTCAAAACTGCTATATATTCTTGGTTGAGCTTTTTAATTCGTGTTTCTAGAAAACTGTCCATTTCTTCTGTGTTTCCCACTCTATATGAGTAGAGATTTTCAAAGTAAGTATTCATAATCTTTTGAATTTCCATGGGATCTGTAGTAATTTCCACTTTTCAGTTCTTATTGCATGTATTTAGGTTTCTTCTTTTTTTTCTTGATAAGGTTAGCTATGGGTTTATCAATTTTGTGCAGTGTTTCCTGTGCAGTATGTATTTTTGATTCATTTATTCTTTGCATTTTTTTTAGTTTTAGTTGCATTGATTTCTGCTCTAATCTTTACAATTTCATCTCTTCTATGAACTTTGGCTTTAGCTTGTTCTTCTTTTTCTGGAGGCTTGAGATGGAGCATTAGGTGGTTTATTTGTGCTCATTCCATTTTCTTGATATGTCCCATGCACTGGTGAGAAGAATGTGTATTCCGATGTGGTTGGGTGGAACAATCTGTAAATGTCTCCTAAGTCCAATTACTCACAGGCATGATTCAGTTCTGTCATTTCTTTGCTGACTTTTTGTCTAGTTGATCTATCTCTTTGTTACAATGGGTTGTTAAGATCCCCAGTTATAATTGTGTTCTTGTGTATTTGGTTTTTCATGTCCATTTCTATCTGTCTTATATAATTGAGTGCTCCTGTATTTGGTGCATATATATTTATAATTGTTAGTTATTCCTCTTGAATTTTTCCACTAATGAGTATGTAATGACCTTCTTTACCTCTTGTAATCATTTTAGGTTTGAAGTTCATATGTTGTCTTCAAATAGAATAGCTACCCCTGATTTTTTCTGGGTTGCTGTTGCATGGATTACAGTTTTCCATCCTTTGACTTTTAATCTATGAATTTCCTTTTGATTCAGATGTGTTTCTTGTATACAGCATATTATAGGATCCTGTTTCTTGATCCATCCTGTCAATCTATTTCTTTTTATAGTAGAATTTAGGAAAATTACATTTATGGATATCATTGATATGTACTGGCTCTACTTTGCCATGTTATGTTCCAGTTGTTTGCTTTCTGCTTTTTCCCTTGTTTAATTGCTTGTCCTACCTGATGGTTTCTTTCTGTTGTTGTTCTGGGGATTGTGGTCAATTTTATTCTCTGTCTAGTATGTCTTTCAATACTCTTTCTATGGTTAGTTTGGTGGACATGAATTTCTTCAGTTGTACTTTGTCATAGAAATATCTTGTTTCTCCATTAAATTTTAATGAAATTTTTGCTGGATACATCAGTCAGGGTTGAAATTTGTTTTCTTTCAGTGCTTGGTATACCTCACTCAAATCTCTTCTTGACTTGAGAGTCTGTGCTCAAAAGTCTTCTGTGATTCTAATGGGCTTTCCTTGATAGGTGAGTTGTGTCTTTTCTTTAACAGCTTTTAGTATCCTGTTTTTATGCTGTATGTCTGAGATTTTAAACATTTTGTGTCTGGGTGTGGATTTATGTTGATTGTGACTTTTTGGTGTTCTATATGTCTCAGTTATCTGCATATCAGCTTTTTCCCCATGTTTGGGAAATTTTCTTCTATTACTTCTGTGAATATTTTGGCTATGTCATTTTCATTGACTCCTGCCTCTTCACTGATGCCTATTAATCTTAGCTTTTTCTCTTGGCATCATCTTGAAGTTGTTGGATTGTCACTTCATGCTGCTTTGTTATTTTTAGAAGTTTTATCTTTTCATGGTCACGAATTGCAATCCTTCCTCAAGGTCCAAAATCCTATCCTCAGCTTCATTTAAATGGGTTTGCATGCTTTCAGTAGGATTTTTTGTTTCTTGGATATTTCTTTGAGTTTGTTTTGTGAATTATTCATGTTTTCTATATTGTTCATTCAAGGTTTCAATCAGTTTCCAATGCTCCTTCACTTTTTTCTCTATTTCTTCTTTAGCTGCACTCAGCAACTCCTTTACTAAGGTTGTTATTTATGTCTTTACCTGGGAGAGTATTTCTAATTTGATTTCTTCTATAGCCTCATGCAGTTGTTTTTTTATTTCACTCTCTATCTTTTCAGAGATTTCTGGTGTGTTACTTTTGGGGCCCTGTACTTTAGTGTCTCCTGTACTTGCTCCTGGTGGACGAGATGCTTAAGACTACATTTTGCTTTATTGTTTTGCCATTTTGACTCTGCCTGGTGCTTTCTGTGTGCAGGTGGGGGACACCTACACCCTTTTCAGACTCACCAAGGTCCCACAGTTAGTTGGAGGGGGCTTTACTACAGGTCCTACTTGCCAACTGACACCTCTCTTTTAGGGGCATACCACACTGACAGAGTTAATCCACTGTAGCCAAGGTTCACCACCTGGGAGTGTAGTTCCAAGTTTTTTCCATGCACTGAGATTCTACCAGAGCATGTGGTCAGGGCCCAAGAATGGATTCCAGGTCCTACTTACTGCTTGGAATTCACTGCGTGTCCAAGATAGGTCCCCATCCCTGTGTGCATCTTGCTGTGGTCTCTGATGCAGGGCATGGTCTTAAGGGCTCAAAGTCCCTTTCCTTGAACTGGGATTCCATGAGAGCACATGGTCAAAGCCTTACGCTATCTTAGTTACTTTTTACACCGAGATACAATAACCAACACCACACTGACTGGAGCCTGCTGAGGTCCACTGCCTGGGTGAGAGATTCCTGAGTCTCTCATCCAGCCAGCACAGTAATCCAATGTAGTCCAAGATTCTGATGTTCCTGGTGGAAGGGCGGGCCCAGTAGATGCAATCCAGGGCAGTTTGGGGCCTCAGAGTAGAACAAATCTTTTGAATGAATGGAATTAATAGATATCCACAGGGCTTCATCCACCAATTACAGAATACAAATTGTTTTTTCCGGCACACAGCAATTTCTATAAAATAGAGAACTCACTAGTTCATAGAACATAGTTATCTAAATGTAAAATAATTGAAATTGTTGCATACACATTATCAGATTATTGTGACATGAAACTGAAAATCAATAGCAAAAGAAACCTCAAAAACTCCATGAAAACATGAAAATTAAACTCTTCTGCAAATTAAATGGATCACAGATTAAAATTTATAAAGAAAATTGGTGCCTTCTACAATCAAATGGTAATATCAATACAGCATAGTAGAATTTATGGAATCCAGCAAAATCATTCTTATGAGGAAAATTTATACTGATGAATTCCAACTTCAGAACAACAGACTGAGATTAAGTAAGTAATCTAATGTTGCATTTCAAGGTTCTAGAATGAGAAAAAAAGGTAAGCACAAAGAATGTTTGAGAAATTATCTAAAGGTCATAACATAAATTAATGAAATTGATACTAAGAAAGCAGTTCAAAGAATTAATGAATCAAAAAGTTGGTTCTTTGAAAGATGAAATAAAGACAAACACTTAGACAACTTATCAAAAAAGAAAAGAAGAGATTCACATTCATGCAATTAGGAATGAAAAGTGTAAAGTTGTAACTAATTCTGCAGAAAGAGAATTTGTATTCCTATAAGAAAAACTCCCTAGATACATATGAATTTTCCAAGTTGATATACTCCAGTGTCTAAATCTTGAATCTTGGGCTGGGGATTTAGCTCAGTGGCATAAGTCCTGCTTTACAAGCACACAGTCATGAGTTTGATCCCTGGTACTGGTAAAAAAAATAAATAAAAAATAAATCTTTAATCTCAGAAAGATTTATTTGTTGCTCAATACTCTGGCATTTTTCTAAACTTTGCATATTTATTAGAATAAATTTATCTAATACATCTAAGTTTTTAACTTAATTAGCATAAACATTTGGCATTTCTTTTTATTTCTGCTGGTATCCTTGTTATTATTTTCCTACATTCTTGGCTTTAATTTTCTCTCTGTTGCTATCTTATCAGAAAGCAGACATAGTTCATATATTTTAAACATCTCCTTATCCTAACATATGAATTTAATAATATAAATTACTCTCAGACATTTGAATTCCACCAGTATCTAAAAATCATGTATTTCTTTTAGATATTATTGTTCATTTTCTGATTTTTAAGTGATTTCATTATTTCTTCTGAAAACACCATATACAATCCTTAAAAGAAGTTGCTTTTCATTTGCTGCTAACAAAAATTTTCTCTTTATATTCAACTGTTTAATATTTGATTATATAATTTGTGATGAAAATTTATTTTATATTTAATCTATTCAGGATTTTTGTTCTTCATAAACCCAGATATTTGTTTTCCCTCTTCAGACATGAGACCTTTTCTGTTATTTTCAAAGTTTCTTTCTCTTTTTTTTCTTTCTTGAGAAACAATAATATCAGTTTTTGTTGACATTTCCACAGTTGTCATTGATTTCTCACACATTTTTAGTGTCATTCTTTCCTGTTGTTTTTCTGATTTCTAATTCCACATGACTTGTCTTCATCAATCATCAATCATTGATTTATATTTTATTAAATTTATTGGTACTATATATATATATATATATGCACTGATCACATTTGTTATGGAGAATATGTACCTATACATGATACATCTTTTTTGTTATTTTGTTTGTTGTTTTTGAGACAGGATCTCACTATGCAATTCATGCTGGCCTTGAACATTTTATAGCCAGGGCTGGTCTCAAACTCACAAAGATCCTGCTGCCTCAGCCTCCCAAGTGCTGACATTACAGGGGTGCCCACCACACCTGGCAAGTGATATACCTTGCTTCATCCCTTTTTCCTATTCACTTTCCATCCCTTCAAACAATTCTTTTAATTATTTACAAAGCTTTGCTTTTTCTTTATACTTTTCTTTTCATTTTTTTGGTTTACTTTTACTTCTTTATGACCACAGTTTCCCTTTCCTTTTGAAAACATTCCTATTGTTTACAATTTTTATTATAACTTTTGGCTTTTCTTTAAACTTTCTCACACTAGACAGACAATGCAATATTTCCCTTAAGAAATTTTGATCCATTTTTCTCAGAATGACACAAGTTTATCCTTCTTTATGTTTGAGTAGTACTCTGTTGTACTAAATACATCGTATCACTTTTATCCATTCATTTGGGTATTTGGGTTGTTTCCAAGGTTCAGCTATTACAAACTGTGCTGCTTTACAGATGTGTGTGCATATATTGCTGTTGTATGATACTTTTAAGGGGAATAGGTGGGTCAAATAAGACATCTAGTTCTAGTTTTTTGAGGAATCTCCACATAGATTCCCACAGCATTTGCACCAGTCTACATTGCCTGGAACGATAAAGAATGATTATTTTGTTGACACCTCTGCCAGCATTTGTTAATGGTTGATCGTTTGATTCTAGTCATTCTTTCTTAAGATGGAATCTCAGTGTTGTTTTAATTTGCATCTTTCATCACTTATTTGTATGTGTATATACCATCTCTGCTTCTTTGTCAAAGAAGTGTGTGTTCATCTTGTGTCCATTGTTTCTGTCTTTAAATTTGGGGATCTGATATTGTTCAAGTATTTATATATTTTACATATTAGTCTTTCGTCTGAGGAACTACTGGGTAAGATTTTTCTCACTGTGTGATGTCTATTCACTCTGTTAGTGATTTCTTTTGCTGTACACTAGCTTTTTATTAAGACGAGATCTCAGTTGTTGAATTTGTAGAATCTCTCTTGCAGATGGAGTTTTTTTTGCATGAATTTTTCACCTACATTTGTGTATTCAGGAGTTCTACCTAATTTGTCTTCCAGTAAATTTAGTGTTTCTGTTTTAATATTTATATATTTAATTCATTTTTATTTTAGTACATAGTGATAAACATTCACTTATTCTTTATATTGCTTTCTTAGTTTCAATTGCATTGATTCCTGCTCTTTATAATTTCCTTCCTTGTATAAGCTTTGTGTTTGATTTGTTCTTCCTGTACTTGAAATTTGAGCTTCAGCATTAGGTTATTTATTTTAGCTCCATCGGTTTCCCTGATGTGAGAATTTGCCTCTAAATTTCCACTTAGAACATAAGTTGTGGTGTGTTTTATAGACATTTATCATTTAATTGTAGGTACTATTTAATTTATTCTCTAATTTCTTATGTGACACATTGGTTATTCAATATGATACTATTTAATCTTTATTTATTGCATTCTTTTGGTTGCTTTTGGATTGATTTCAGGTTTTGATGCACTATGGTCTCATAATATGCATGGAATTAATTGATTTCCTTTGAGTTTCTTTAAGCACATTCTGTGGGCTATTATGTAGTCTACTTTGTAAAATACCCCAAATGCAACTCCAAAGAATATGTATTCTGATGCTGTATAGTGAAACACTGCACATTTACAAAATGCATTTATTGACAGATTTGGTTCAATTCTGATATTTTCCTTTTTGAATTTTTGGTCTGGGTTATTTATTTTTTGATAGTGGGGTATTAAACCTCCTCATTACAATTGTGTTGTTGCTCATTTAATTTTTCCTGTCTGTAATAGTGTCTTCATCTTGGAGCTTTCCCTTAACAGGTATGTAGTGACATTCTCTTTTTTATTAGTCTTGCCTTGAAATTCATTTTGTTTGCAAATAGAATAGGTGCTATTGCTTTTTTTCTTGACTTCTGTCACATGAGGGTTTTTTTGGCCACCCTTCAGATTTTAGTCTATAATTTTTTTCAAGTTAAATGTGTTTATTATATGTATCATTTTGCTTGATCTTATTTCTTGATCCATTCTTCCAGACTATTGATTTTGATTGGTGAATTGAGACCATTGAAATTGATTGTTATGACTTGTATGTATTGATTTATACAAGTTATTTTAGTTGTCGGTTTTTAACTCCCTGTCTTTTCTTCCATTTAATTGTTTATCCTGCTTGGTGGATTATTTCTATTGTCTTTTGGGAATTGTAGCCTTCATTATATCTTTCTAATGTACCCTTCAGAGCATTTTGGAGGACTGATTTGGTGATCATAAATTTCTTTAACAGTTTTATGTCATGGAAGTATATTATTTCTCCAGTGATTTTGAAAGATAGTTTTCCAGGTGCACCAATTTAAGTTGGATTTTTTTTCATGACTGGAAGAATTTTACTCCATGTTTTCCTTGAATAATGGCTTGTGTTGAGATGTCTATTGTGATTCCATTGGGTTTTCCTCTATAGGTGATTTTTTTTCTCAAACAGATTTTATTATTCTGTTCTTCTGTTGTATTTCTGGTATTCTGACATTGTATGCCTTGGTTTGGGTTTATTTTTTTCATGAACAACTGGAGTTCTATGTTCTTTACATACCCATATTTCATATTCTTTTTTCTATCCTTGTGAAGTTTTCTGTCACTACTACTCTTAACAAGTTTTTTAATTCATTTGCACTGACTCCTGCTTTTTCATTGATTCTGATTAATCTCATGTTGTTCTTATTTGCCTCACCTTGAAGTTTTTGGATGGTTTTTTCATATTATCTCACTATTTTTAAGAGATTTTTCTTTTTGTGATCAATAATCCTGATTCAATTTTCTAAGTTTTCTATCTTCACTTTCTTTCAATCCACTTTGTAAATTTTGAATAGAGTTCATAATTTCCTGAAAATCTGAATCTGTTTTATGGATTCCAATTGTTTCCTAAGTTAGCTGTTCATAGTTTCTATCATCTTTCTTTGCTCTGTTTTTTAAGTCTATGTCTACTTTAGGTTTGATGAGAAAGTCCATTATTATAATTATCATCTCTTTTTTAATATGAGAGACTATTTCTTCTCTGATTTCCTCTATAACTTCATGTATTTGTTTTCTAACCTCTGCTACCATCACTTTAGAGAATTTGGGTGTGTGGCTTCTGATTTCCTCTATTTCTTTGTTTGTTGGATTTTTCATGTTTGGGCTGCAAGTTTAGAGCTGAATCTTTCTTGTGTGTCTTGAAATTTAATGTTTTACTTTGTTTTGTTTTTCATGTTGATTCTTGTAAATTTCTTAAAGAAAATACCTTTATCACTAGTATTTAGGTTTCCATAGAGAATATCTGTTCCTTAAAGATATCTTCTAGGTATAGGTGGTTCTTGATATTTTTGTCTGTCACAAGATTTTATCTTTCCAACTTACTAAGGATGAGATGTTGCTATCTATTTGGTTAGCATCCGGTGCTTTTTTTTCTGCTGGATTTTGGTGTAGAATATGACCCAAGACAATAACAGTGTTTTCATACAAGGAAGGAAATCTGATTATAACAGTTGTGACAACTAAGCTAAAGTAGTACAGTTAGCAATGACAATGACATCAAGCACAGTCTAGCTACTGATACCATGATAACTGTTAACTTGATACCTTTAAACATAGGAGCAAGATCTACCATTATATTACAAAATCCAACATTATTCAGGAACTTGTATTCAAAGAGATTCCCCTTAGGAAAGTGACATTATACCCTGTGGTGGGGAAATTTGGGAGATATAGAGGACAAAACAGAAAGGTAAATTAAAAGAAATACAGTAGACACTAGGCTGGAGGACAAACCATGAAAATCCAGGTCCTGGAAAACTGGAGAAGAGAACAGGAATGAGAGACAGAAAGAGAAAGCAAATGATTATCAATGCCGACCAGAAAGACTAGAGAAAAATATTTATTCACACATGACTTATAAAATCAAGACATTTTTGAGGAAAGACAGAAAATGAATAGATCACAACATGAATAAGAAATGCAAACCTAAACCCCTTAAAAGAAAAACTACTTGTGTCATGCCTCTCTCCCAATTGCTGTAGCACCTTAGATAAAGAGAGCCTGAAGCACCTCTCAGTGTGTATTTGGCTCCTCCAATAATACCAGGCTCTCTTTTCCAATTCCACTGATATGTCTCTTTCCTTTCTGTTTCTTGTTGCCAGGAATTGTAGGGTGGGTGCTGTGGGCTGACTCTCTGCTGTTGTCCTCACTGCAGTGACAGTCAGTCTTACTTTGATCTCCTCTGCCATGAGAAGAGTGGAATCCTTGCTGGCCTCAGAATAAGGCCACTCGCTGATTTCTGGTAAAACTTCTCTTGTGCTGCCACCACACCATTGTGGTAACTAATGCAACTGACTGACTACTCCTACTGCTGTCTCAGAATCAACCAAGGCTGCTTGGTTTCCCTCAGTCTTCTCTCCCCAGTATCCTCTCTAACAGGACAAGAGCCACACCTGTTTAAATCCTGTGCATCTGTGTCTCTCTCACCAGTCACAGAGTAGGCCTCTAATCTTGTCATCAGGGGTTCCAGTTAAGACACATAGGAAACAAATATCTGATACCTCATTTGAGAGGGAGCAGTGCCAGCAAGATTTGCTATCACTGTGCTGCATCTTCAGGGTAGAATAAAACACAGAAATTGTATCCAAAATCTGGCCTGTTTGGCTTGAGCTAGACATCCTTTTGCAGTTCATTCATTTTTTGAGGCTTCACAGGATAAAGAATCTTGCTTAATATGCAGGTGGCAGTGTCACTGGCATCCCTGTAGCTTTATCACCATTTTGTAAAGTCACATGTCTATGTTTGATCTACAAGTCTCTAATTTTGGATTTATTTGGGCATCTGGATGTGTGCCCCCCTTCTTTTTCTATTACCTGCACTTTAGTTGATTTTCTCTGAGTAGTTCCAACATCGGTTTTCCTCTACTCAGTCATATTGAATCTCCTCCATCTTTTTTCTTTCCCTTGAATGAGTCAACTCTTGAATATGTTTACAGCATTTATCAGTTTTCATAGAGTTCTTTAGCTCAAAAAACCAATTTATATTTTCTTATGTTTTCCCTCTTTTTGTGTATTGCTTTCCTTATTTTGTTCAGTTGCCTATTGCAATGAGCTTCTTGAAAATTATTTTGAATTATTTTTCAAGCAGTTTAAAAACTTTTTAGATTTAATGTGAATTAAGAGCACTTTATTTTGTTCCCTTGATAGTGTCGTATTCTCATGATTGTTCCTGACTTTACACTTATTTATTGTTGCTTAAAAATTTAAAAAATAAGCTCTCATTCTAGTCTTTATAGAATGCTTTTCAAAGAGGAAGACTTTCATCACTGAAACATTCTGAACAGGTCATTTATCATAGTTCATAGGTAACAGTTCTACTAGAGTGGGGTGACCATATATCTGGGACAGCACAATGATGGGCATGGTGTCTGGTTTCATGGAGATAGACCCAGATCCTGGTTTCTAGGTGCTGTTTTGCACCCTGTATTCACATGAATGAAACTTGAATCTGAGCTTGTAGGAACTGTTCAGGGGCTGGGCTGGTCCTGAGAGTTTAATACATGGAGAGTAACCTAGGGCCTGTGCCTCTATGTTTGTTTTTAAGTCTGGGTCAGAAGAGGAGATCTTTGTACGGCCTGATCTAAATTCTTGGTTCTGCTGAGATGAGTCTAATCTTTGAGTTTTCTGGGATAGAATTGCACCCTAGGACCACTAGAGACTGAGGTTTTGGAAATATACTCCATTCTTAGATTGGCTTGGAACTGGGGAAATTCTGAATTTTGATTCCAAGAACCTGTGTCTCTGTGGGCTCTCCTAGAACCTGGGTCCACAAAGAAAAGAATAATTCCTAGATATATGTTACTGACCTTGTGCAAGAATCTACTAAGATCGTCCTGGAATCTGGGTCTACTGGAACAAGTATAGATCCTCTGTCTGCTGCAGAAAGACACTGAAGCATCAGCCCAGAGACTAGAACCACAGAACTTAATATTTTTTCTGAGTGAAAGGAGACCCTGAAGGCTGAGTCTTCAGGTTCCAATCTGTTGTGTGAGTTCATAGTTTCTGGCATGGATGTGAGATTTAAAAATACTGACCTGATAATGTGATAGGGCTAGATACATTTGCATACATTACACGTTTTCCAGAGTCTGTGATTGTTGTGAGTGGTCTAGTGCTAGGATAAACCTAAAATCTATGTCCATGTGGGAAATCCAGGGAAAACCCTGGTTTAGAACCTAGGCTATAGGAGTTGGCCTGGTACTGGCCTATCTACAGCTTGCATCTGCAAGAGATGGCAAGAAGGCTATTGTGGGGGATTAGAGGTCCAGAGATCTGGTTGACAGCCATAGCAGAGGAGGTGGTTTGAAAGACCCAGACCTCCCATGTTCTTGGCAGACCAAGTGATTCGCCCTTTCTACACTGTCCCACTCTGACTCACCCCGCATCATACCACCACTCCTCCCTGGCCACTCCCCCATCACACCACTTGCACATGATATATATCTCCTTGCTTTTCCAAGAATAATGTTGGATCTGTGCCATCAGCCTGGTCTCCAGAGTGACTTCTTCCATCACCACTTGCTGCGGGCCTAGGTCCCCCTCGAGGTCCCCCAAGCCTCAGGATATGTTCATGAAGGAAGTGCTGGAGTTGGGGCCTATGAACACAGGGCTAGAATAGTCTGCAAGGTACATTCTGATGCCTGGATCACAGAGGTAAGCTTATCACTTGGGTCTATTGTGTTGGGCCAATGCCCTAGTTTTGCTGAGGCAAGCAAGCCTGGACACTAGGTCTGCTGAAGTTAGAATGTTAGTCTCTATTGGAAGCAGATAGTCCTTGAGCATGCATCTCAAGGAGTCAGTCATGAGTGTGGATTTGTAGACACTAGTGTGTTGCTTGAAACCACAAGAGTTAGGTCATAACTAGTGTCCATTATTTGTGACTCTTTCCAGGGGTGCTAACCTAAACAATAGAGTTTTATTGCTGCTTGAGGGCAAAGCCCACATTCTTGAAACTTCAGAGGCTGAACTGACACTAACTGGGCCTGGAATCTATGTACTGGGGACTTGCCTATATGTAAAAGTCTGTAGTACTATACTTGTGGTTAGGGCCTCAGCAGCCATGATGAAAATTAAGTTTGTTAGTGTTATTACAAAGTCTTGGGCTATAGAGGCAAGAAAAAAAGCTGGGATAAACTAATGGTATGGTCTGTAGAGTTTAGACTAGTGCCGATTGTAGTCTGACACTGGAGCTGTGAAGCAGGATCCTTGAATGGTGGCCTGTTGAATAGAAGATTGTGGGTTAACCTGGAAGTGAATAAACCTGCAGATTCATGTAGGCTTGTACAGAGAGTATCTTGGATGAACATTGTGGCTTGGACAGACCTGCAGCCTGGGACAACTGAGGAAAACGTGGTGGTGTGAGGATACCAACCCTGTGGAACTATCATAGAATCTAGGATTTTGGAGTTCTTCATGGAACTAATTTTACTGGAAAAGGCTTCCTATTAGTATCAAAAGCAAAATGCAGGGCTCATTTTGTTTCATGCTCTGTTAGGACTCCATCACTTTCTCTGTACTGTGCTGCCTGGAGTTGAGGGAGAGATAATGTGGTTGAAAATATTCTTCCTATCTCTTCAGTGCTTCTTTTCTTATTTTTGTTCTTCAGTCTGGCACTTTCATGTCTAATCTAGTTTCTTTAGTGCTTGTAAGGAAATTGTAGGTGTGTAAAATTCAAATTAACATTTGGATGAGAGGATGAGAAATTGAAGTCTTACTGCATCATGTTGTTTTTGTCTCTTTATCACTTCTACAAAATGTAAGATCTATTATTAGGTTATGCTTGCAGTAAATAATAAAATTTCATTTTGGGAGATGTCTATGCATATATCTTGACCTTTTTTACCTCCCCTTCTCCTCCTTTTCCTCCTTTCTGAACACATCCAGAAATCATTTTTCTACTGTCACAAAGAATATTATGTTCTTTCCTATCATTATGACCAAAGGTGAATCTATTTTCCAATAAATTTAGCCATTTTCATGGCTGAATAATACTCCATCACGTATATATACATTTAGTTCTCCATTCAATTGCTTTTGGGCTTAGGGAAACGTTGAAAAAATTACTTTTTATGAGTTGTGCTGCTATAAATATGGATGTGCACATTTCACAGTAATATGATATTTTTATCTCTCTGGAGTACATACCCAGTAGACATATAGCACTAAGAAATGTAATTTATATTATTAAATTTTGGTGGAATCTTCATTCTTATTTTCACAATCATTTGATACTTTACATTCCTGTCAATATATAGGAATATTCAGATTTTTGAAAATCTGATAGGCACTTGTTTTTGACAATCATTACTTTTTTGAATAACATAAAATCTAAGGAGTGCTTTGATTTATGTTTCCTCAACAGACAACAATGCTGAACAATTTTCCAATCATTTATTGGGAAGTTGTACTTTTCTTTCATGAAGTGTAGTTTCATTTCAATTTTCCAATTTGTGATGGGCTTTTATTTTGGGAAGTGTATTTTTAGTTAGTGATGTACTTCAGATATTATTTCTGTGTATCTGACAATACTATTTCTTTTGTACCCTGAAGTGTATTTTTAGTTATTGATGTAGTTCAGATATTATTCCTGTGTATCTGACAATACTGGTTCTTTCATATTCTGTCTATCCACTCAGCAGTTTGCTTCACTTGCTGTGATTTTAATTTTATATGATCATATTACTTGAATATTGGTATTATCTCCAATTTCTATGAATGAAATATAAAATGTAATTGTGTCCTTACAAACAAAAAGCCCAGGCCCAGGTGGATTCACTGTAGAATTCTACAAGAAATACAAAGAAGACTTAATGCCAACACTCCTCAAACTCTTCAATGAAATTGAAAGGGAAGCAATTCTTCCTAAGTCATTCCTGGAAGCAAATATCATTCTAGTACCAAAACCTGAGAAAGACCCAACTAAAAAAGAGAACTATAGGCCAATCTCCCTAGTGAACATAGATGCAAAAATTCTCAATAAAATATTGGCAAACAAGATGCAGCAAATCATCAAGAAGATTACACACTATGACCAAGTGGGATTCATCCCAGGCATGCAGGGATGTTTCAACATATGTAAATCAATAAATGTAATCCACCATATCAATAGAGACAAAAAAAGAATCACAAGATCATTTCTATAGATGCAGAAAAAGATTTTGATAAGATCCAACACCCATTCATGATGAGAACCTTACAGAGAATTAGAACAGATGGTCTTTACCTCAATATGATAAAGGCCATATAGGACAAACCAACAGCCAGTCTCATATTAAATGGCCAAAAACTGAAAGCCTTTTTCTTAAAATCAGACACAAGACAAGGATATCCACTATCACTGCTCCTACTCAACATAGTACTGGAAATACTAGCCAGAGCAATTAGACAAGAGAGGGAAATAAAGAGTAAAGATAGGAAAAGAAGAAGTTAAATTATCACTATTTGCAGATGACATGATACTCTACATAGAAGACCCCCAAACCTCCATTGAAAGTCTCCTAGATATAATAAATAAATTCAGCAAAGTAGCTGGATACAAAGGCTATAGAGGAAATCAAATTAGAAATAATGTCTTACATAAACACAGAAACAACATTAGTAAATAAGTTGCTCAACATAGCTAGAGAAAAAATAGATAGAAAAAGGAGCATGGGAAATTGATTGAAACTTTGAATGGACAATGCAGAAAAAAAGCAGAATCCATGAAACAAAATCAAAGAGATATCCAAGAAACAAAAAATTCTACTGAAAGTTGGCAAAACCACTTAAATGAAGCTGAGGATAGAATTTCAGACCTTGAGGATAGGATTGCAGATATCGATCATGAAAGGGTAGCACTTAAAAATCAACAAAGCAACATGAAATGACAATCCAACAGCTTCAAGATGATGCCAAGAGAAACAATATAATACTAATAGGCATCAGTGAAGATGCAGGAATCAATGCAAATGACATAATTAAATGTTCACAGAAATACAGAAGAAAATTTCCCAAACATGGGGAAAAATGGATACACAAATAATTGAGGCATATAAAATGCAAAACATTCACAACCAACATAAATCTACACCCAGACATATAATTAAGATCCCAGACATACAGCAAAAACCAGAACACTAAAAGCTGTTAGAGAACAGACACAACTCATCTATCAAGGAAAGCCTAAAGAATCATGGCAGACTTTTCAGAGCAAACCTTCAGGTTAAGATGAGCTTGGAGTGAAGCCCTAAGAGAAAACAACTTTCAATCCAGACTGATGCACCCAGCAAAACTATATTTAAAATTTAATGGAGAAACAAGATACTTCCATGACAATGAACAACTGAAGAAATTGATGTCCAGCAAACCAACCCTAGAAAGAGTACTGAAAGACAGGCTAGATAAAGATAAAAATGACCACAATTTCCAGGAAAACAACAGAAAGAAACCACCAGGATGGATGAGAAATTAAACAAGTGAGAAAAGCAGGAGGTCAACAACAGGAACACAACATGGCAAAGTCCACCACTACATATCAGTGATATCCATAAATGTAAATGGGCTCAATTCACCTATCAAAAGAAACAGGTTGACAGAATGGATCAAGAAACAAGACCCCACAATATTCTGTGTAGAAGAAACACATTTGACTCAAGAAGAAAATCACAGGCTTTTTTTGTTTTAAAGAGAATAAATCAAAAGAGGACAGATCTAAGCAGATCAGAACAGAACAATGTAAGCAACACAACACTTCACAAGACAATTGGATATTAACAGTAGGTATCATAATGTCTCTTTCTTTGAAATAGTTAAGCTTAGCTTTACACACAATAATGTCAAACATGACAAAGTAGAATAAGCAACTCAAGAGAATGCAAGTATTCCAAGACATTCTGAACCAAATAACCAAAGATGAACAATGGCTGCTATATTATCTCATTTTCCATAAAACTTTTGTGTTTACTATCATACATATTAAAATCCAATATGACACAACATAATAGAACCAATGGTAATAGAAAAACAAAAACATGGAAAGACTTCAGAGCAAGATGATATTAAATCAACACTAGCTACCATACTGTCTTGTTTTCAAAGTAACTATTCATATGATCACATATATTAAGGTCAAACAAAAAAGAATGAAACCATTCAAACCAATGAATGAAGACATAAGACACCAAAGCAGTATAATGGTGAACCATGATTTCCATAAAATCTTCTGTACTCTTACCATTTCTTACATGAAGGAGACTATATGGTATTTATACATGAGAGTTGCATTTATTTCACTTATGAGTATAGATTCAAGATGCATCCATTTATTTATAAATATCTCAATGTGATGATTCTTTATAGCTGAGTAGTACTCCATTGTATACAAGTACCACAATTTTTTTATCCATTCCTCGGTTGATGGGCACTTAGGTTGTTTCCAAGATCTGGCTATTACAAATTGTGTCACTATAAACATGGGTGTGCATATATCATTACGGTAAGATGTTTTCAGATCTTCTGGGAATATACATCCCCAGCTTTTTCACGAATCCTCCAGATTGACCTTCACAGTGTTTGCACCAGTCTACACTCCCACTGACAGTGCAGAAGAGTTCCTTTCTCCCCACAGCCTCTCCAGCATTTGTTGTTGGTAGTTTTGTTGATCCTGGCCATTCTTTCTGGAGTGAGATGGTATCTCAGTGTGGTTTTAATTTGCATTTCTCTAATGACCAATGATGATGAACATTTTTTCATGTATTTATTTGCCATTCATATTTCTTCATCTGACAACTGTGTGTTCATCTCAGATGCCCAATTTTGGACTGGGTCTTTGAATTTCAGGGGTCCGATTTTTTTTAATTCTTTTAAGTTCTAGACAGAAGTCCTTTGTCTGAGGGAGAGTCCACTCAGAATTTTTCCCAGTTTGTAGGCTTTCTTTTCACTCTGCTGGAGATTTCTTTGGGCATGGAGAAACACTTTAATAAGATATGATTCCAGTTATTGATTCTTGGAAGAATTTCCTGTGCAGTTTGGTTCTTGTTCATGAATTTTCTACCTAACCCTATGTCTTCAAGATTTTTACCTACTTTGTCTTGCAACAGATTTAGTGTTTCTGTTTTAATATTTAGATCTTTGATCCATTTGGATTTAATTTAGTACATGGTGATAGGCATGGATATAATTTTAGTTTTCAGCATATAGATAGCCAATTTTCCAGCACCATTTATTAAAGAGACTGTCATTCTTCCAGCCGAACATGCTTGGCCCCTTTATCAAACATAAGGTGGTTGAGTGTGTTTGTAGTTGTTTCTTCTAGTGTATTCCATTGATTTTCAGATCTGTTTTTACTCCATTACCATGTGAATTTTACTACAGTAGCTTTTTAGTGTAACTTCAAGTCAGGGATTGTGATGCCTCCTGCCTTGGCTTTGCTGCTTAGAATCATTTTTGCTATTCTAGTTCTCTTCTGGCTCTAGATGAATTTTAGGAGTGATTTCTCTAGATCTATGAGATATGTTGGTGGTATTTTCATTGGAATTGCATTGAATGTGTATAAAAATTTGGGGAGAATGGCCATTTTTACAATATTTATTCTTCTTATCCATGAACAAGGCACGAGCTTTGCTCCCCCTTCTGTGGGCCTGGCTCCCCTGGCTGAATGAAGGTTACTGGGCGCAGTCCACTCAAGCCTGCGGAACCTCTGGAGCCTAGTCCAATGACCCAAGGGGTCTGGGCAGGCACCCAGTCTCCAGGAACGATGGTCCCAAACATTACCAGAACTGCCCTGGCGAGCTGCTACTGGCCTCGCCACGTGGCACTGATTTGTCTTCACCTTTGGCAAGCCTGGCTCACCTGGTTGACTGAAGTCTGCTGGGTGCAGTCCACACAAGCCTGCGAATCCTCTGGAGCCCTGTCCAATGACCCAAGGGGACTGGGCAGGCACCGAACCTCTGGGATCATTGGTCCCAAACCCTTCCAGGCTTGCCCTGGCAAGCTGCAACTCACCTTGCAGTGTGGCACCAGCTTGGCTCCCCCTTTGGCAGGCCTGGCTCCCCTGGTTTGATAACACAGAAGAAATGGACAGATTCCTAGAAACATACAAACCAACAAAGCTGGATCAAGAAGATGTAAAACTGCTGAATAACTCAATTTCAATTAATGAAATTGAAAATATAATCAAGTCCCTACCAACAAAGAAGAGCCTAGGCCCAGACGGATTCACTGAGGAATTCTACAAGAAATACAAAGAAGACTTAATGCCAACACTCCTCAAACTCTTCAATGAAATTGAAAGGGAAGCAATTCTTCCTAAGTCATTCCTGGAAGCAAATATCACTCTAGTACCAAAACCTGAGAAAGACCCAACTAAAAAAGAGAACTATAGGCCAATCTCCCTAGTGAACATAGATGCAAAAATTCTCAATAAAATATTGGCAAACAAGATGCAGCAAATCATCAAGAAGATTACACACTATGACCAAGTGGGATTCATCCCAGGCATGCAAGGATGCTTCAACATACATAAATCAATAAATGTAATCCACCATATCAATAGAGCAAAAAAAAAGAATCACAGGATCATTTCTATAGATGCAGAAAAAGCTTTTGATAAGATCCAACACCCATTCATGATGAGAACCTTACAGAGAATTAGAATAGATGGTCTCTACCTCAATATGATAAAGGCCATATAGGACAAACCAACAGCCAGTCTCATATTAAATGGCCAAAAACTGAAAGCCTTTTCCCTAAAATCAGGCACAAGACAAGGATATCCATTATCACCGCTCCCATTCAACATAGTACTGGAAATACTAGCCAGAGCAATTAGACGAGAGGGAAATAAAAGGAGCAAAGGTAGGAAAAGAAGAAGTTAAATTATCACTATTTGCAGATGACATGATACTCTACATAGAAGACCCCCAAACCTCCATTGAAAGTCTCCTAGATATAATAAATAAATTCAGCAAAGTAGCTGGATACAAAGTCAATACTCAAAAATCAATAGCATTCTTACACACTAACAGCAAAATCACCAAGAGAGAAATAAGAGAAGCCACACCCTTCACACTAGCATCCAAAAAAGTGAAATGCCTAGGAATTAATCTAATGAAAGTTGTAAAGGAGCTGTACAGGGAAAATTATAATACCCTGAAAAAAGAAATCGAAGAGAAACTCAGAAAATGGAAAGACATCCAAAGCTTTGGAAAATTGCTGGAAACGTGGAAATACAGGAAAATGACAAAATAAAAGACCAAAATGCAATCTCAACCTCCAACCCATCCCAAGAATTAGGAGCCATGTACATAGAAGAAAATGCTACACATATAGCTGAAATGCATGAAATGATATCAACTGAAATAAAGAAGCAAGTACAGGAAGCTATGAGGGAACTCAAATCAGAAATATTCTCCCAGGTAATAGAAAATCACAAGTTAAAAGTCAAAGATGGAAAACAGTATTCCATGCAACAGGAACCCAGAAAAAAGCAGGGGTAACTATTCTGTTTTCAGACAAAGTGAACTTCAAACTTCAAAGGATTAAAAGAGATTTAAAAAAAGGCAACCAAATACTTGTAAGTGGAAAATTACAAGAGGAAGACCTGACAATTTTAAATATATATGCCCCAAATACAGGAGCAACCAACTAAATAAGACAAGTACTAATGGATAGAAAAGCCAAATACACAAGAACACAATTGTAATACGAAAACTTAACACCGACTGTCACAAACAGATAGATCAACTAGACAAAAAGTAGGTAAACAAATAACAGAACTGAATCATACCTGTGAGTGAATGGTCTTAGTGAATGTTTACAGAGTGCTCCACCCAGCCACATCGGAATATACATTCTTCTCAGGTGCACTTGGGACATTCTCCAAGATAGACCATATATTCACCCATGAAGCATTTTTAACTAAATGCAAAAGTAGCAAAATTATTCCATGCATAATATCTGAACATAGCACACTAAAATTAGAAATCAATGGAAAAAAACCTTCAAAATCTGCATAAATACATGGAAATTAAATAACAACCTTCTGAATAACCAGTGGGTTACAGATGAAATTAAAGAAGAAATAAAACAGTACCTACAATACAATGAAAATGCAGATACAACATACCATAATCTATGGGATGCAATGAAAACATTCCTAAGAGGAAAATATATAGCAATAAATAGCCACATAGAGAACATGGAGTTAACAGAAATAAATAATCTAATGCTACATGTCAACTTCTCAAAAAGGAAGAGCAAGTCAAGCCCAAAAATTATAGAAGAGAGGAAATTGTAAAGATTAGATCAGAAATTAATGTAATTGAAACTAAAAAACAATACCAAAAATTAATGAAGCAAAGAGCTGTTTTTTTGAGAGAATAAACAAAATTGATAAACCTCTGGCCAACTTTCTTAAGAAAGTGAAAGGAAAACCTCAAATCCACACAATAAGGACTGAATAGAAGAAAATTACCACAGAGACCATGGAAATTCAAAAGATCATGAACACCTACTTTGAAAATCTCTACTCACACAGGGTGGAAAACACACAGGAAATGGACAGGTTTCTAGGGTTTCTAGGAACATATGAACTAAACATATGAACATATAAAGCTCAATCAAGAAGATATAATAATTTTAATGGCCCAATATCAGCTACTGAAATAAAAATTGTGATTAAATCTTCCCAAGAAAGAAAAGCCCACATCCTGATGGATTCACTGCTGAATTCTATATGAAATTTAGAGAAGATTTAACACCAAAACTCCTTAAACTTTTCAATGAAATTGAAAGAGAAGCACTCCTGCCCAACTCATTCTTGGAGGCAATTATCACTCTGATACCAAAGCCAGAGAAAGACCCAACCAAAAAGGAGAACTATCAATCAGTCTCACTAATGAACATTGATGCAAAGATTCTCAATAAAATATTGGCAAATAGATTGCAGCAAATCATCAAGAAGATTATACACCTCAACCAAGTCGGGTTTATTCCAGGAATGCAGGGATGGTTCAACATACGCAACAGAGGCAAAAATAAAAATCACATGATCATCTCAATAGGTGCAGAAAAAGCTTTTGATAAAGTCCCACACCTGTTCAAGATAAAAACCCTACAGAAATAGATGGTCTGTACCTCAATTTCATAAAGGTCATTTATGACAAATGAACAGCCAATATTATACTAAGTGGACAAAAACAGAAAGCCTTCACTCTAAAATCAGGAACAAGACAAAGATGTCCACTATCACCTTTCCTATTCCATATAATTCTAGAACTATTAGCCAGAGCAATCAGACAAGAGGTGGAAATAAAAGGAATAAAAGTAGGAAAATAAAAAGTTAAAATATCACTATTTGTAGATGACATGATACTCTACATAGAAGACCCATAAAACTCCATTAAAAGACAACTAGAAGTAATAAACAAATACAGCACCATAGCTGCATACAAAGTCACCACTCAAAAATCAACAGCATTCCTATACACAAACAAAAAGCTCCATGAGAGAGAAATTATGGAAATATCACCTTTCACAATAGCATCTAAGACTATGAACTACTTAGGAATCGAGCTAACCAAGAATGTAAACTACATATAGGCTGAAAATTATACTACTCTAAAAAGGAGATTGAAGGGGATATCAGAAAATGGAAGGATATTCCTTGCTCTTGTTTAGGAAGAACCAACATTGTGAAAATGGCCAAACTCCCCAAACTGTTGTACAGATCCAATGCAATCTCAATCAAAATACTATTAACATACTTTACAGATCTAGAGAAAATAATCCTAAATTTCATTTGGAAACAGGAGAAAGCTAGAATAGCAAAGGCAATTCTGGGCAACAAAGCCAAGACAAGAGGCATCTCAATTCCTGACTTGAAACCATAATACAATGACATAGTGATAAAATCATCATGGTAGTGGCCAAGAAGTAGACCTGAGAATCAATGGAATGGATTAGAAGATACAAAGAGTACAACAAAGCCACCCAGCAACCTTATATTTGACAAAGGGGCTAAACATGTTCACTGGAAAAAGATTGCCTCTTTAATAAATGGTGTTGGAAAAATTGGCTCTCCACATCATGAAGACTGAAAATAGACCCATGCCTGTCACCATACACTAAACTAATGTCAGAATGGATCATGTAACTACATATAAAAGAGAAACACTAAATCTACTGGAGGACAAGGTAGGTAGAAATCTTGGAGACATAGGGTTAGGGAGAGGATTCATGAATAAAGGCAAACCACATGAGACATACTTCAACGAATCAACAACTGGGATCTAATATTACTAAAAATTTCTGCACTGCGAAAGAGATCACCAACAAAGTGTAAAGAAAACCCACAGAATGGGAAAGAATTTTAGCCAATAATCACTCAGACAAGGGACTTACATCCAGAACATATGATGAGTTGAACAACATCAAACCCCCCAAATTCAAAGAGTCTCTCCATAAATGGGCATTGGAGATGAACATACAGTTCTCAGATGAAGACATACAAATGACAAAAAATACATGAAGAAATGTTCACCAACACTGGTCATTTGAGAAATGCAAATTAAAAGAGCATTGAGAATTCGTCTCACCCTGGAAAGAATGGTTGCCATCAAGAAATCAACTAATAAATAATGATGGTGAGGATGCAGGGAAAAAGGAATGCGTCTCCACTGTTGGTGGAAACGCAGACTGGCACAAAGTGGATGAAAAACAATGTTAAATGGATGATCCTGAGGCTGTTATAGGTAACTGGAGGCAACTTGAGGATGTCCTCATAAAAGAAATAAACAAGACTCACATTAGTAAATATCACATTGTCTCTCTAGTGTAAAAAATAATAAAAACTGACAGAGTAATGGGTTCCAAAAAGTACAGTAGATATTGTAAAATTGAAAGTGAAGGAAAGTGCGCTAAAGAACATAATAGTATGTATAGTGTGGAAGATAGATCACCATACTACTGAATTTCTGTCAGATAATTTAACAGAATGGTTTGCACTGTCAATGTTTGAGTTTATAGCCACTTTTTCTGCTTTGATTTTGTGGCTTTGGCAACTATTTTTAAGATGACAATGTGTAATGTATCATCTAGTGATTTTATGATGTTCATTTTTTCTGTATTTTTCTACCCTTTATGTATTTTGTTTTTTTCAAATTTTATGTCTTTATTTCTTTAAATAAAAAAGTTTTACATTAGGAAAAAAGACATAAAACCATCATTATTAATAGGCACCACTAATGTTGACATAAAATTTCACAATAATCGTAGATACACTATTGGAATCAAAAATTGTATTTATTGTGAACAGAACTATTGACCAAAGGAAAAAAATAAGGATAATGAAATAACTTCAATTACTTTCAGCCATTTTATTATAAAAAAGCAAAAGCATGCACTAAGAAAATAGAGCATCATTAAGAAACTTTCAAGAAAAACTGGTCATTCACATGCAGCGTTAATCTAGACACACATCTGACAAAGTCAATAATGTCAAAATGGTTAAAAAATGTGACTATAAATGGAGAAATAAAATATATTGGTTGATAGAATAATTAACTCTATTAAAGTCATAAGTATATTCAATAACTTTCTGAAAAGAATCTCAATTGCACAAGAAATAATAAAATTACTCCAAAATGGGTTTATATCAGGATAAAAGCATCTGCGTATCAAATGAAACGAACAATGCAGTGAGTAGAAAACATAGAGAATGGGAAAAATTAGCTACCTACCCTAGTATGTAAAATATATGAAGAACTCAGTAAACTGAGACACTTCCAAAAGGAAAAATAAAATAAAAAAGGGCAGCTGAAATGAATATGTACTCCTGACCACACACAAACATACACATACAGACACACACACACACACACACATGCACACACACACTCACACACACACACAGACACACACACACCAGGTTGTCCAATGATACATCTGAAATGTTCCACATCTTCAGATATAAGGAAATGTAAATAAAAAAAAATGGGATTCCATCTATCTAGAAAAAGAATGGCTATTAAGAAGAACAAACAAAGAGACAAAAGCACATTTCGTGGAGAAAGAGAAATACTTTTCCTTTTTTTCTGAGACTATAAATTGGTTTATCCACTCTAGAAACATTACAGCATGCCTCAAAAAACCTAAAGTTAGAAACCCCACAAACCCATGTATAACTCTTTCGGCTGTCTCACTGTATTTTGGTGATACAAGTGTGCCTACATTTATGGAAACTATTTGTAAGAGGTAAAACTAGAAAGCAGACTATAGTCTCACCAACAGAAAAATGAATAAAGAAAATGTGGGCCATATGTGATGACACATCTGTTATTCAAATTTTTAAAAGGCTGAGGCACAAGGATGAGTTACAAGTCAGCCTGGACTACATAGTGAGTTCATAATAAGACCAGTCTGAACTAAAAAGCAAGATCCTGTCTCAAAATGAAAAAAAAAGAAAAACAAAAAGAAATAAAAGAGAATAGGTAAAGTAAAATAAAGAATATATAACATGTATCTAATAGAGTACTACTTAGCCATAAAGAGGGATAAATTAGTGTTGTTTGTAGGAAAATGAATAAACCTTGAGACCATAATGTAAATGAAATAAATAAGGCACATGTGAGTGAATATTGCATAGCTTCCTTATGCAAGAAAGTCAGATGCATAAATAATTTAAAGAGCAAAATAAAAAGACAGATGATAGGTAACAAGGAAGTAAATACTGTAGATATGGGGAAGAAACCTTGGAGATGTTGGGAGTCTCCATGGAAGGCAGGAGTGGTAAAAGGGTTAAGATGTGATATATATATATATATATATATATATATATATATATGAACACTATTAGAAAATTAATCAGTTTTCAACTTACTATTTAGATAGGGGTCAGGGACTTAGCTCAGTAGGATAAGCACCTGCCTGCCAAGTGCAAGATCTTGAGTTCATTCCCTGGTACCAAAAAAAAAAAGGTTCCAACTTACTATTTAGAAAAAAAATAAAAGTTAAATATTTTTTACATAATAACACACACACACACAAAAAAAAAAAGAAGGGCCAACACAAAGATAAACTAAATATAAATTTATGCAGACTGGAAGACTTGCTAATGTAAACTACTAGTCATTAATATAAATATTCTCTGCAAATTGTTATACTGATTTAGTGCAAAGTCTAGAAAGTTGGTTACAGTTTTTTGTTATAACTGTATAGTTGCTTGCAAATATTATATATAAATAAAAGAGCAGAAAAATGCAAAAGAATTTGAAAGATAATTTAGTGTAAAATATATAATGCAACAATATATCAACTTATATTATTTTTTATTTTTTTATTTTTTGTACCAGGGATCAAACTCATGACCTAGAGCTTGCCAGGCAGGTGCTTATGCCAGTGAGCTAAATCCCTGGCCCTATCAACTTATTTTAAAGAACTACTAATTAACAAATATAACGCTGATACAAAAACTAATAACAGTGGGATGAAGTAAGCAATACAGAAACAGACTTACATAGTCACATGAACTACCCCTAACCTGTTATGTTCTTGAGAAAGATGCTATTTTAGATACATGAAGTCAATTTTATATGTCATTGTTGATTTGTACTTGAAATTATACTTCTTGTTTATTGAATGAGAATCTCTCCCCAATTTATATCAATTATGTAGCTTTTTCTAAATCATCCAACTAATAAATAGTAAGCACTTGAGCTGATGAATAATGAACATCTACAATATATCCATGTCTTAGTTACCTTTGTCTCATTGTTGAGACAAAATATCTGACACTCAAAATCAGGTAAGGGAAGGTTTATTTCTTATAATTTTTGAGGTTTCAGTTCATACTCAGTTGGCTTCACCTGGGCAGGGTGGCATGGCAGGGACACCATTCATAGACTCCCCAAACAGCAAGTTCAAACAGCAAAAAGAAGACAGAAATGTCTTTTTCCTGCCATTACACTCTATACTGGCCCCACCCATAGGTGGGTGTAGCACTTCTGCCACCAATCCCAGTACCAGACAAGAAACCAATCAAGAAACCTAGATTCAGCCATATGCATGATAGCATGAGACTGGGGCAGGGCATCTGACATAAACCATAGTAATCTACATCTCAGCTCCTGAAAACTATGCAGAAAGTGTATATAATGAAAGGAACTGTGTGTATGTGATTAAGAATCTTGATATCAGGATATTATCCTAGATTTCTAAGAAAAAAAACACAAAATGTAATAATCAAAATTCTTATAAGAGAGAGAAAAAGGGCCAGAGGAGAAATCAAATTGATTACAAAAATCGATTGGGGTGGTGCATTTTGAGAGAAAGAAGAGAGCAGGGCCAACTGAACAGACAGTCCTCATAAGCTAAAAAGTGTAAGGAAATAAAGTTTTCCTTAAAATCTCTAGAAAAATGAATCTTGTAGACCTCTTGATTTTAAGCCAATGAAATTAATTTGCCTCCACAAACAAAAAAAA